>JAHHUM010002398.1:0-104769 GCA_036173005.1 Crenichthys baileyi
TGTGCACACCTTGTAAAACCCCCCTCCATCAAATCGAACATACCGATCCCTTGGGAAACCGCTCTTTTTTGGAGGTAAGCGCGATGCGCTCTCGTGTAGGGTTTTGTAAAATCTCTGGTGAAAAACATGTTTTCGGCTGTACTGTTTGTTGAAATTTCAGCAAAAAAAACAAAAAAACAACAGTTACTCTCCCTTTGCTTTTAACTGGGGTATTTGCAGCGAAAAACAACTTTAAAAACTAGCGGTGCTAAATTTTAAAGGGGGCCCGTTCACAAAATTTTGAGCTCCGGGGGAGAGAAGCAAAGAAAGAGCTTTGGGGGGCCCCACATAGAGAACAGTTCAGAAACTATTGGATGGGGGGAAAAAAAGCTATATTTAAAAACAGATTAAGTCATGTTTTAGACTGCCTTTTTGGTACGGATTGATCTTCTTTGTGTGCTCGGAATTTTTGCCGCCGTAACTGGTTCTGGATGAGGGCTTATAGCAGCAGTTTTTTCTTTTCTCTTCCCGCGCAGAATTTTAGTGGTCGCAGTACCGGCCCGGGCCGGCTACTTTCCCCCCTGGTTGAACCAATCCAACAGACAGGCAGGGGGCAGCACGGTTTTGGGGAAAAAGTTTTTTATAAATAAAGGACAACAACTTACAGAGCAGGCCTAAGGTGAAAAAGGCAGGGAAGCAAGGGCAAAACAGACATGGACATGGGCAGAAGATGCATGAACTGAAACAGTATAATCTGGCAGGGAGGCAGAGTCTGGAGAGAGCATACATAGTTTAGTACACAGGTGAAAAAGGGAGACTCATAGGGATGGTACAGGTGGACTGAATGAGCTAGATTGCATAGTGGCTGTGGCTGGGAGTGGGACACATGAATGAGCTGATCATACATACAAATTAACAACAAAACATGGGGGAATTATGGTGATCTTAGAGAAATAAATAAAAGCGCAGGTTGAGGGTTGTTTGGCCAAAATGCAAACAGGAGCTTGGGAGCATTGTACATAGAAATGTTTAATGAGGCTGAACAGGTAAACTTACTAGGACACGAAACAGGCAGAGAAACTGGCCTGGAGCAGACAGGTAGATAGTAGAATCCATGGCATGGAGAACAGGTAAGAGTGTTGTGTAATGTTGAGTTTCTTTTGCACCAACGTGCAGAACAACATGGTAGGTTGCAGACGTTTATTTTATTATAATAAGAACAAGGACGAGAACTTATGGACTGGGTAACTGACATATGAGTAAAAGCTAGGGTAGTTTACAGGAGGAACCAGTGAGGAACAATGACAACCAGGGAGTATAAATATTGAGGGAGAGAGGAGAATGGACCAATAAACCAAGGGAGCTAATCAGAGGGAAATCCACAACAGCTGGTGGAAGAGCGTGAAGGCAACTGATGTAGACTAATTAACACACATGAACAGGGAGTGCAGGGAGGTAACAGAGAACATTTAAGTGAACAGAAACTGTGGGAGAAGAAAGTTAAGCTATTATAAAAATGATGAAAAGACAACTGGTTTCCTCTCAAAGCCGACGTGAGGGACCTTTTATTCAGGACACATCTCTGAATACATCTTCATAATACAGAATCCCAAGTCCCTGACACGAGTAAGGGTGTATATATACAAAAGTCATATCATTGTCAACATTGTTGGGATTATGATTACTGATTAATTAATATTTATCAAGAATTAGAATTTAAAATCATAATTTGAGAAAATTAATTTCTTAACCAAAAATCCTTATTTATGATTCGAAGCCAGAGATGTCCTCTGGTGTTGTAATTGTAGCCTAAAGCCCTTGATAATTACAACCGTTAAATACTCAGTAATAATCGATAACTATTACTAGATGTCACTGTTTAATCAACCGTTTCTGCCGAAACGTGGGGAACTTTGACCTTATTTTGACTGACAAATCACTCTTGCACAAAATAAACACAAATGCCTTCTCTTTATCTATGTGAATATTTATTAAACCAACAGCCCTGGTACACCTCGCTATTCTGATTCAATAATCTTCACCTAATCAAACATGCAAAGTTCAACACAAAAGGGTAAAATATCTAACTAAACAAATAAACCAAAACAGCACTGGGTGTGTATTGAATCAAACCAGCAGTTATGGCAAACAAATGATAATGTGACGCTGAGCGGAGTTTGGGGGGGGCGGCCCGCCAGAAAGTGTATCTTACTTACTGTAAGCCATAAAACATCCCCCACAGCTGGGGGGTCCGAGCACACAAAGGGTTGTAAAACTTTTGCCGGCAACTAATGAAACCAGTAAAGTTGAAGACAAAGAAAATGGTGAATTTCACCATGAGGTTATTATAGCAGTCAGTCTTACGGCGCACCTGCGCTCAGGTGTTCGCACGGTAAAAACAACTTGCGAGACTTGGCGGCCTCAGAAATCAACAGCAGTCAAGTTTCAAAAAAACAATGGCATGCGCATACAATTCAGAACACATTAGACAATAAGTGGCGATTCTAAATCGCACTAAGACCTGCTCTATCCTGCCCGCGCTATTCCTAATAAAGAAATAAAATAAAAGGATGGATTTTACTTGATGTTGTCTCCTCTGAGCCGAGGGAGAGCGAGAGAGAGGTGTTGAAGAGTTCTACGCGTCCGTGGATACTCAGCAAAGCAGTCCGCTTTTCGTCCTTTGTGGCCTCCTTGGCAGAAAGGTAAAAAAAATATGACGGACCGTCATTAGTCGACTGGACCAAAAAAAACAAGGCGGGAAAATTGCGTCCCTTGAAACTCCGTGGTTTTTTTGGTTACGTGTTAAACCCACGTCTTCGATTGGTAAAGTTGAAAATTTACAAGCCTTCTTATTCCTGTAAGCTTAATTCGCTTAGTTTTCTTGTTGGCCAACGGGGAGAATGAATGAAAATCCACGTGGAACTTCTTCTCCAGAATGCTGCTTCAGTTGCGTGGTAACCATCTCGGTCCCAAGCTAAAAGCAACTCCTTAAAGGGGCCACCTTCCTATATAGCCTCCTGTGACGTCAGACTTGGGACGTCCCCGTCCTATCAGCCATGGTGCCCGCTGGGATTTGTAGTAGCAGACTATGCTGGGGTACACAATGTCTGAAGGCGCTGGAAGGCCTGGTAGATCCAGCAACGTGTAAATGGTCCAATAATCAGCAAAACATGGTCCAACAACATTCCTGTTGACACTGAAGGTGATAGCCTAAATATAGCCTTTAATGCTACCTTAGACTCAATTGGCTTTGCTCAAAACATTAACAAACCTACCCACCTTTGTCTTCATTCTCTGGACATTGTGCTGAGATATGGTATTTAGTGTAAAGACATTTCTTATAACCCTGTCCTGTCTGACCATTTTTTAATAATCTTTGAGTTTAACTTAACCGAATACTCCACACCTGAAAGAAAATGTCATTATAGTAGATTATTATCAGAAAATGCTGTAACAACCTTTAAAGAATCTGTTACAATTTTAATTTCCTCATTATCACAGAAAAACACAGTGGAGGGCAATAATTTTGTTTCTTCCCCTTCACAAATTGATTCTCTTGTTCATAGTGTTACTTCATCATTGCATAGTGCATTAGACAATGCAGCCCCCTTGAAAAAGAAGGTAATTATTCATGGGAGGCTGGCTCCCTGGTTTAATTCAAAGCTGCGTACTTTAAAGCACAATGTTAGAAAATTGGAGAGAAAATGGGGCTCTACACACCTAGAGGATTCTTACTTAATCTGGAAAAATAGCCTACTGTTGTATAAAAAGACATTTTGCCAAGCCAGAACAGCTTATTTTCTCATCATTAATAGAAGAGAACAAGAATAATCCTAGGTTTCTCTTTGGTACAGTTGCTAAACCTACACAGAGTCATAGCTCTGTTGAGCCATCCACTCCCTTAGCTCTCAGCAGTCATTACTTTATGGGATTCTTCTTAAATAAAATTGATTCTATTAAAAATAAAATCTTTGACATACTCCTGAAGATGATCACTTCATCCTCAGCAAGTGAGACAACATTGGAAGTAACTGTAGAACCTGATCTGTGTTTGGACTGTTTTGATCCTGTGGAGCTTCCTGAGTTATCAGAAATATTAGCTTAATCTAAACCTTCAACTTGTATGTTAGACCCAAACAAATTATTTAAGTGTTCCTTCTGATTACCAGCCCCATTTTAGATATGATTAATCTATCCTTAGTAAATGGATATGTACCACAAGCTTTTAAGGTAGCTGCAATAAAACCTTTACCTAAGAAACCTTTGCTTGATCGAGATGACTTAAAAAATTACAGACCTATATCCAATCTTTCATTCTTGAGAAAATAGTTGCTGATCAAAAGTGTGGGCATTTACACAGCAATAATCTGTTTGAAGAATTTCAGTAAGGTTTCAGAGCTCATCATAGCACTGAAACAGCTCTGCTGAAAGTCACTAATGATATTCTTATGGCCTCAGATAAGGGACTTGTGTCTGTACTGGTTCTGTTAGATCTCAGTGCTGCATTTGATATAGTCAATCACAATATTCTCTTAGAAAGGCTGGAATATTCTGTAGGGATCAGAGGAACAGCGCTAGGCTGGTTTATATCTTATTTGTCTGAAAGATTCCAGTTTGTTCATGTAAATGATAAATCATCTTTAAACTCCAGGGTTAATCTAGAGTCTCTAGAGTCTCTAGAAGTAGAATGGGAGGCAGATCCTTTAGTTATCAGGCTCCTCTCCTGTGGAACCAGCTCCCAGTTTTGGTCCGTGAGGCGGACACCCTTTTCTACTTTACACAAAACCTTTCCTTTTTGATAAAGCTTATAGTTAGAGTGGCTTAGGTTATCCTGAGCTATCTTCCTTATTTTAGCTCAGTCTTCTTCTCCCCTGTTGGATGGAGTAAGGGGGGTCAGGGTTTTAGCCTAAACCCTCAGTTACGGTTGAGGTGCAAACACACCCTCCATTTCTGCTACCTGTATGACCCCCTCTTTTCCAATGGTTATGGTCAATCTGACAGAGAGAGGTATCCCAATCGTTGTGGTTTTAGTATAACAATGGCCACCAGTGGGCTCTAGATGGACAAACTGTCTCTTTTTAAAGGCTAGGTTTAAAACTTTTCCTTTTTGATAAAGCTTATAATTAGAGTGGCTTAGGTTATCCTGAGCTATCTCTGTAGTTATGCTGCTATAGGCTTAGGCTGCTGGAGGACATAATGACCACTTTCACCCTCTTCGCTACTTTCTCACGCTACTCTTCAATTTTGTATTATTTGCTCTTATCCCAGCTTTTAACTTTGTTTCTTTTCTCTTCCAAGAAGCTACACCTGGCCTGACTCTGTGTCTACCTGTAACACCTTTCTGGAGAGGGGAATCCTCCAAGCTTCTGCTGGCAACAACTTAATGCTCACCCTCTACCGATGATCCACATGGACCTGTCTTTCATTGTTTAACCCTTTCTCTCTCCTAGACATAGCTACTGACTGAGCTTTTACTGTGACTAACTCTCTGTGCTCTCTTCAGACTCTAAACTTGAAAACTGGCTCAGAGTTTATCTGTTCCTTCTTTCTAGGTGAAACGACTAAAGGAGCTACATCCATTAACATTTACCTTTTCCTTCCCATAGAAAGTACTCCTGGATCAGTGCTTCTTTGTTCTCTTTGTGTCTCTGCTCTGTTCCTCCTAACCCCAGTCGGTCGTGGCAGATGGCCCGCTCACACTGAGCCTGGTTCTGCTGGAGGTTTTCTTCCTGTTAAAAGGGAGCTTTTCCTCTCCACTGTCGCTACATGCATGCTCAGTATGAGGGATTGCTGCAAAGTCAACGCCAGTGACTGTCCACTGTCTCTACATGTTCATCCGGGAGGAGTGAATGCTGCAAGTCACTGACTCGATGCAATCTGCTGGGTTTCCTTTCCTTAGATAGAAAAACTTTTTATCCAATTTGAATAAATAACAGAATCTGGCTGCACTGTTCAATGATTAAGATTAATTGGAATGTATGTACCTGACTTTTGTGAAGTGCCTTGAGATGACATGTGTTGTGAATTGGCGTTATATAAATAAACTGAATTGAATTGAATTGAAATAATTGTGGAGTACCACAGGGTTCAGTAATTGGGCCTATTCTCTTTATTGTATATATGCTTCCAATAGTTAAAATTATCAGCAGTCATAGGATAAATGTTCACTGTTACGCTGATGATACTCAGCTTTACTTATCCATAAATCCCGATGAGCCCAACCAGTTAGATAGATTACAAGCATGTCTTGAAGACACAAAAACTTGGATGAATTTTCTGCTTCTAAATTTAGACAAGACAGAAGTTGTCGTCTTTGGACCGGAGACTTTAAAAAAGAAACTGCTTAGTCAATCACTTAACCTGGATGGCATTAAATGGACCTCCGGTAATAAAGTAAAAAACCTTGGTGTTATTTCTGACCAGGACATGTCATTTAAATCCCATATTAAACAGGTTTCTAGGATTTCCTTCTTTCACCTCTGGAACATTGGCAAAATTAGAAATATCTTATCCAGGAGTGACGCTGAAAAACTAGTCGATGGATCTGTTACTCAAGGCTGGACTATTGTAATTCTGTACTATAAGGATGTCCACAAAATACAGTTAAAAGCCTTCAGCTGATTCAAAATGCTGCAGCAAGAGTTTTAATGAAAATTAAAAAGAGAGATAATATTTCTCCTACTTTAGCTTCCCTTCATTGGCTCCCTGTTAAATCCAGAATAGAATTTAAAATTCTCCTCCTCACATATAAAGCCCTTAATGATCTAGCTCCATCATACATCAGAGATCTAATTGTTCCATTAGTTCCTAACAGGGCACTTCATTCTAAGACTGCAGGTTTACTGGTGGTTCCTAGAGTCTCTAGAAGTAGAATGGGAGGGAGATCCTTTAGTTATCGAGCTCCTCTCCTGTGGAACCAGCTCCCAGTTTTAGTCTGTGAGGCAGACACCCTATCTACTTTTAAGGCTAGGCTTAAAACTTTCCTTTATGAAAAAGCTTATACTTAGAGTGGCTTAGGTTATCCTGAGCTATCTCTGTAGTTTTGCTGCTATAGGCTTAGGCTGCTGGAGGACGTTATGACCACTTCACCCTCTTCGCTACATTCTCACACTACTCTCCAATTTTGCATTATTTGCAGTTATTTCAGCTTCTAACTTTATGTTCTCTATCTTTTCTCTTCCTAGAAGCTACACCTGGCCTGACTCTATGTCTACCTGTGACACCTTTCTGGAGGGGGGCATCGTCCAAGCTTCTGCTGGCAACAACTTAATGCTCACCCTCTACCGATGATCCACATGGCCCTGTCTTTCAGTGTTTAACCCTTTCTCTCTCCTAGACATAGCTACTGACTGAGCTTCTAGTGTGACCAACTCTATGTGGTTTCTTTCAGACTCTAACCTTGAAAACTGGCTCAGAGTTGATCTGTTCTTTCTTTCTAGATTATATGACGAAAGGAGCTACATTCATTAACACTTACTTTTCCATCCCATAGAAAGTACTCCTGGATCAGTGCTTCTTTGTTCTTTTTCCTTCTCTGCTCTGTTCTCTCTAACCCCCAGTCGGTTGTGGCAGATGGCCGCTCACACTGAGCCTGGTTCTGCTGGAGGTTTCTTCTTGTTAAAAGGGAGTTTTTCCTCTCCACTGTTGCTACATGCATGCTCAGTATGAGGGATTGCTGCAAAGTCAACGCTAGTGACTTTCCACTGTCTCTACATGCTCATCCAGGAGGAGTGAATGCTACGAGTCACTGACTCGATGCAATCTGCTGGATTTCCTTAGAAAGAAAAACTTTTTATCCAATTTGAATAAATAACTGAATCTGACTGCACTGTTCAATGGTTAGGATTAACTGGAATGTATGTACCCGACATGAAATCTATATGATTCGATTGAATTCACTTAGCCCATTTTTAAGTTACCCATCTTTCACACAACGCAACAGGAAACAACACTCTCCAATTATTTTTACCTCTGCCTTCCTCCCTCCCTGTTGGATGGAGTAAGGGGGAGTCAGGTTTAGCTTAAACCGGCTCAGTCATGGTTGAGATGCAAACACACCCTCCATTTCTGCTACCTGTGCGACCCCTTCTCTTTTCCAATGGTTATAATCAGTCTGACAGAGACGGGTACCCTCAATCCTTGTGATTTTTTGTATAAAAATGGCCACCAGTGGGCTCTAGATGGACAAACCTTATCAGTTTATTATTTTACTTAGTACCCTTACACATGGCCCATTCTAAAATGGCCAAACTAACACTCAGTAGTTTATTCTTACCTCCCCAACAACCCTACACCATTCCAGACCCTTTGTGAAGTGCCTTGAGACGACATGTGTTGTGAATTGGCGCTATATAAATAAATTGAATTGAACTGAAACTCTTGACCAATCCGATTTACCATTTCCATTTATGCACATGTTCTGGCACACTGAACTCTAATGTCAAAGCGACCTTGAAAGTTTCAAGATATAATAATTCTTTCCAGCTGGACTGTTTCTATCCGGCCTACAAGCTCGCTTCTACAATAACTAGTCCATTAGTCTTTCCTCATGCCAAGAACTTTTCCTTATCTAAACTTGTTCCCGGACAGGCTTTGCATGATGCTCGGAGTGACTGTTTCCATACGCCCAGAACAATCTACATAGAATTAATTTACAAGTATGGTAAAAACAATAGCATCCCTCTTAATCTACCAAACTAAGTTTTAATCTACCACAAAACAAGTAAACAATGAGAGTACCAAAATAACATAAACAGGGAGAAGACATATCTATAGAAAAATACAAACTAAAACATCTAATAAAAGGAGACCTGGAAAGAAACAAATACCTAAACACCAGAATCTAATAAACATGAATGAACTCAAATAAAGTGAAGAATCATGGCAGTGCAGAGAAAGTAAACAGAACTCAAACTCAAAACCCCAAACACAAGCAGATTATGACATTCCCCTCCCCTGACATTCCACCAGACGCCCTAACAGAGTCCATCAAGACAAAGAACCAATAACTCCCAGATGATCTGCGGTGGAGCCCAAAAGATCTGTGGTGGAGTGGATATCGAGGCCTTGGAGACAGAGGCGGCTTATCCCCAGGCACAGACAAGAACAATGTGGTGGGTGGCTGGTCTGGAGAAGACAGCAGTGATGATGGCTTGTCTGGAGAAGTCGAGCTGTCACGCTGACCCTCAGAAGACAAAGCTGAAGCATCATGCTGACCCTCAGAAAATAGAGCTGAAGCTTCATCCTGACCCTCAGAAGGTTGAACTAAAGCCGGAGCGTCGCACTGAAGCGTCGTGCTGACACTCTGACTCGCTGACTCAAGATGCAGCTGAAGCGTTGCACTGACCCACAGAAGACAGAGCTGAAGTTGAAGTTGAAGTTGAAGCTGAAGCGTCCGGAAGACCCTCAGAGGAAGCAGCTAGAGCTAAGGTGTCAGAAAGACTGTCAGAGGAAACAGATGGAGCTGAGGCATCAGTTCTATTTTTTATTTATATAGCGCCAATTCACAACACATGTTGTCTCAAGGCATTTCACAAAAGTCAGGTACATACATTACAATTAATTCTAATCATTGAACAGTGCAGTCAGATTCAGGTATTTATTCATCAGGAAGACACTCAGAGAAAACAGCTGAAGCAGAGGGGTCTGGATGACCCTCGGAGGAAGGAGTTGAAGCAGAGGCGTCTGGCTGAACCTCAAAGGTACGAGCTGAAGCAGAGGCATCAGGCTGACCTCAAGGGGCAGGAGCTGAAGCAGAGGCGCCTGGCTTACCCTCGGAGACAAGAGTCGAAGAGTCACACTGACCCTCAGTAACATGAGCAAAGGTCTTACAACAGTGTCTGCAACATGCGGAGGAGGTTACCAGAGGTGTAGCACAAAGCAAATTGAAGTGACTAGACCATTAGAAGCTGGAGCAGAAATTTCGACCAGACACACTGAGACAGGAGCAGAGCTGGCCAGCCGACCCTTTGAACCAGGGGAGAAGATCTCTGCCAGAGCTTTCTTTTACTCAGGCTCGATGTTCTCCAGCAGTTTTTTAGTTTGTCAGAGGGAAGAAAACTCCCCAATTCTTCTTTTGCCCAGGATCTTAGCCAATTGGCCATGTCCAGTCTCTGGGAACCCTTTCTGGAGGTCAGCTATGGAGCATAGAGGACCCTCTGGGAAACCTTTCTGTAGGTCGACCGCGAGGTTGGGCTGGAGACTTGAAACCACGGAGGAGCTCTGGAGTCATGAATCCACTGAGGAGCTCTGGGGACTTAAACCCACCGAGGAGCTCTGGAAACTTAAACCCACAGAGAAGCCCTGGAGACTGGAACCCCACAGAAGAGCTCAGGAGACTGGAACCCACAAAAGAGCTCGAGAGACTTGAACCCACGGGGGAGCTCGGGAGACTTGGGACCATGGTGGAGCTCAGGAGACTTGCAACCATGGTGGAGCATGTCCTATCTCTTCCAGGGTTGTTTGAATAGAGCCATAATGACTTGGACCTGCTTGAAGGCCCTATCCAGATGGTTCTAAAAGTGGCTGTCTGCTTGACATAGGTGTGTACCAGGAGGCTCTGCTGCTTCTAATGTGGCGGGCTCAGCGGCCGCTGCAGGCCTGAAAAGCTCGACAGCCAATGCAGGCATGGAGAGCTGGGCAGTGGTTGCTGCGGATGAGGAGAGCTGGGCAGCGGCTGCTGTGGACAAGGAAGGCAGGTGACGACTGTACCTATGGCACTAGGAAGAGGCAGAGAAAGGCTGCCAATAAACTTGACCTGGATCTGCAAAGACAGACAGTACTGAGATAGGAGATGGTCCAGGTGGAAAGAAGCAATTTTGGCCTAGTCCATACCCGAACAGAGCCAGTACCAACTTGGAACCACCAGAGATTTTCTACATCTTCTCCAACAACAGGGGAGAAGGCAGGATCTTTACTTCTTCCCATACAGGGTTCTGGCGTCATCCTCCTGTTGCTTGGTCCTTTCTCTGACTGCGTCCTTCTGTTGTGTTACGTTGAGTTTCTTTTGGGCCAGCGTGCCGGCCAATACTCAGGAGCAGCATGATGAGTTGCAGAGCTTTATTTTATAATAATAATAAGAAGAACAAGGAGGAGAACTTACGGACTGGGTAACGGACATGGAATGAGTAGAAGCCAGGGTAGTTTACAGGAGGAACCAGTATGGAACAATTACCACCAGGGAGTATAAATATTGAGGGAGAGAGGAGAATGGACAAAGGGAGCTAATCAGAGGGAGTCAACAACAGCTGGTGGAATGGAGTGAAGGCAACTGAGGGAGATTGACTAATTAGCACAAATGAACAGAGATTGCAGGGAGGTAACAGAAAACATTTGAGTTAACAGAAACAAGTAAACAATTAGACTAATAAAAAACATAAGCAGGGAGAAAACAGATCTATAGGAAAAGACAAATCAAAACATCTAACATAGGAATCCAGGAAAGAAACAAACACCTAAACACCAGACTCTAATAAGCATGAATCAACTGAAATAAAGTGGAATCGTGGCAGTGCAGAGAAAGTATACACAACTCAAACTCTAAACCTCAAACACAGGCAGATTATGACAGAAAATAATTAGGCGAGTATGAAAAACAGCTGAGACCACTGAGGGCTGAGTGAAGTAAGGGAGAGAAAAGTAAATGAGAATAATCTGAGAAGAGAGAAAATGTAGGAAGAATTTGAACAGAAATATCTTAATATAACAAAGCAGAAAAATAAACCATGAACCTAATCTACAATGAGTGAACTAGAATAATAGCAACTGAGCAACATAAGCAAGGTAGTGTAGAGAAACAGACAAGAAGGAAACGCAAACATCTAACACAGGTGAATCATGACAATATATACACTCCCTTGGACAAATTGTGAATAAAATTCACAACATGTCCTACTTTCATGCAGATTAAACATAGATTTATAGTTCCTAAAAAAAGTTTGAGTTCTTCAAACTGTTTAAATTACCTGCATGCCTAAAATAACCACAAACTGGTTAAAAACAACTCCCTGAAACTGAATGCTGAGAGGTGTTTGGTCGTTGCTCCAGAGAGCATGTTTCTTCTGACCATGCAACTTTTACCTTTGAATTTGGCTGTCAAGCTAAAAGTAAGGAACTTAGGTATTTGCTTTTTAACCAAATACCGTCTTTTGAATTTAGAAGGTCACTCAACCAACTTGTACGAAAATGTTTTAATCATTTGAGAAATATTTACTCCAGAGTAGAAGACAGTCCAGCCCCTCTCAGGGAGATGGGTTCCTGAGCCCACGCTGTGCCTGGAGGTGAGCCCAACTATTTCTAGTCAATATCCAGCGAGGTGACATTCCACGTTCCTAGATCCAGCCTAAGCATCCGGAGATCGGGCCACCGAGGTCTTCACCTTCGTCCGCTGCCCAGTCCTCTTTGCACTGGTCGCTCATGGTTCCCCCTGCAGGTGGTGGGCCCACTGGGGCATGGCCTCACGCCTCTCATTCAGGCTTGGCCTGGCCGGGTCCCGTGAGGAGCAACCCAGTCACCAGACGCTTTCCAAACATGTATTGTGAGCCTGAGAGGGAGAAGTCAGAGGTCACAGCAAAAGTCAGGCTGGAACAAGGGTGAAACAGGGGTTAGGAGGTTCTCAGCAGCTGCAAGTAGTAAAATGCTGGTTGTATGGGCAGAAAACAAAAAATGCCAAATTTTTGGGGCAGGGATGCAAAATAAATTACCCACAAGGGGGGCTTGGGTAATTTACAGCGCCAGACTGCATAATGGGGAGGCTCAGCCTTTGATGTAGATGGTATAAAATGTACTGGCATCTATGATGAGGCAGATCACTCGGTGACCAGCCGTAGATTTGCTGCTGATCAAGTCTTCCCCCAAAGGCCTTTGGTAAATCTTTATTTCTTTCCGTATCATTTTTTTTGTATGGAATATGTTTAGGGAATTTTGGATTAAATTTTTACCAAAAAAAACTTGTGTTAATCTTAATTTCCTGCTCTTCATCTTTTCTTTCTCACGACATCCGGACTGGGGTGTGGGGGTGTCTTTTATATATGAGGAATTATTGTACCTCAACAATTTTGGTCCCTGAACCGGATGTCGGTAGCATAACCGCAGAGGATAAACAAACAATCATCAGCGGGGACGAGGGTAAGTGGTTTTTACTTGGCGTTTTCCCCGCTGTATGATAGATGAATCTGAGGTGTATTTAAGGGCCGCGAGGGGGCGGTTTAGAAGAGCGGTTAGAATAAAAAACTCTGTGCCTCAGGGGGTTGATGGCCTAGCCCCCCCTTTAAAACCGACGCGGAGTCGCGGATTGTTGAGAGTGACACAGCGGATTTTGGCTCACCCAAAAGTGGATATAGTTTAGTTGGGGACTTCGGATTCAGGAAATGGGGTTGCTCACTGGGGGTTTTACATTCACCTCAAACAGGATGCAGTTATAGGATGGTGAGCTCCGGCAGGGTCGATAAGCGACTAGAATGTGAGCCGCGGAGGTCGGGAGTAACTTCCCTGGTCAGGACCTAAATGTTACACTCAGTTAACTGAGAACCTTTCTCTTTGTTGTCGGCAACCGTAGGGTTTTTACTGTCTGCTTGCTTTCTAAAATTTTTTTCCTTTTTTTCTTGCTGTGCACCCCGGTGTAGGGGTGGTATGTTTGGCTGCAAGTGAGAGGTGACATTGTCGCATGAGCTGTGTGAAATGTTGAGAAAAACTGTGATTCGAAAAGGTTGGGTTTGGTGCTGCAGTTATCAAATATTAAACATGGGGGTTTTTAAGGGAGTTTGGAGGATGTGGACAGGGGAAATGGTTTGAAACCCCTTGCAGAAAGAATAGATGAATTGCAGCGTATTTGGATTGCTCATATAGATTCACACGACGTTAATAAAGTAAAAGAATGTCTGAAAAATGCTGTCAAATTGAAGGGAAATACGTATAACCAGGTGCTTAGTTAGACCTGGGCGGGCTTCTTGATAGAAGAAATTTAGAAGTATTACAAAGATGCAGCTACAAAATGGTATTGGACTCCATATTTTATTTAAAGCAATCAGATTTTTTTTAAATTGTGTTCCATATAATCGCGTTCCGCTCCACAATAACCTGACAATGAGGTAAAAGGAGAAGATAAAAAACCCATTGATCTCATGGCTGCAGCTAGTCTTATAGTCTAGTTCTACATGTAGACACAACCAGGTGTTGCTCAATAAACCAGGAAATGATCTCCTGGTCCCAGTAAGACGTAGTAGAAACTGCAAAAGTAAACCTCCCTCTTCTCTTTCATATCTTCTGTGCTGATTCTAAACATGCAGCTCTGGGTTTAAAGATTCAGTATAATAAAGAAATAAATCACGGCAATTAATCACAGGTGGACCAGTGATTAGTTAACTATTTTATTTTTCTGAATTACACATTTAATATTATATAAACGGAACAATTTAACACCCTTTCCTCTCAAAATGTTTAATAGTAAGAACTGCACTAATGTCTCACATGCTCAGTGCAGAACAAAAGACTGTGTTAAAAAATGTTTCATTTAATATTTTTGGCAGGACAAATGGCTTCAGAAGTTGAATGAAGGGCTGAAAAGATGGCGATAAAAGAGAACAGGTTCATAGAAGGAACAATTTTAATAAAATGCTTCAAAAGCTCTTGGCATAATAAAATAAACGTGTTTTAGGATTTTACCATTTGACTAAGATTTAGGAAAATCAACTTAATACTACTTTCCTTTTTTAAAATGTAAGAAATTAAGACAATGTAGCTTCAGGAGTGGAACACTTTGATAAGTGTAACGTTAAAAAGGGAATTTATGTAGATGACAAAAGAAGCTCAGTTATCTGGCCCAAAGTAAACATCTCTGAGTTTAAGAAAAACTTCTGTCAGCAAAACTTCAGATTAAGTTCTTTTCTAAATACCTCAAAATGTGTCATTATTTGCTTCAGCAAAATGTTTTTTATCAGGCCTAAACTCTGTTTATCCTTGTCCTTCATTCAGCTGCTAACAAAAATTAAAAGTAAAATTATTGCAAACCTTTTTTGTTTGATTCACAATAATTTACATTCAGTCTAGAACCAGCCGAGACAGAGAACTGGTACAATATGTCCTATATTATTTTAATGTTAAATTACCTATAAATTGTCAGAGGGTGTGTTGAATAAGAGCAAATATGCATGAAGTGTGGAAAAAGCAGAGAGAAATCGGGGGGCGTTTAATGCAGCTGCTCGCGTGGTAACGAACTAAATGCCTCCACCGTACATCAACCCTAATAATCCGTTTACTGAGGCCATGGTTAGATGAGTTAGACAGATTATTAGCTGGTATAACTTTAGCATTGGGAGATTTCAGACAACTTTGGGTCGCGGCACTACACGTAGTAACCTCCAAGTTATTGAGAATGTGGCCCTCACCTCTTATCAATGCAACGCAACACCTTATTTTGCTGTGGCTGGAGGGATGGGAGACGCGCGGCGTGGCATGTTCCCATCTAAAAAATTAGACACCATGCTTAAATTTTTCTGAGACAGGCGAACACATGTTTCTTTATGAGGTGGTAGAAACCTGTATCAAACAGACAGTGACTCGATGGAGTTCAATATTTTAGACAAACTGTGATGGATGGAATACCTGAAGGAAAATAATGCGAGGAAACCCAGATTTAGAAAGGGGTGGTCACGCTAGGTGGGAGAGACATTTGTTACACCACATGCAGAATATTTGGAGGAGAAAAAAGATCAGATAGAGGATGAACAGAAACAGGCTAATGCATTAGACAATAAACTTAAAACTGTCCAATTAACCGCAGTAAGATAGAAGAGGAATAGTAAAAGCCTGATAAGAAAATGATCACTGCAGAGGCTGAGAGGAGCAAATTGGATAATGGCTCCTGTTACATTTCCACCCACTCCAGCAGCTCGGGGGGAGGTAGAAACTGCTCACCTATCCAGTGGGAGTCACACCCATATAGTCCTTGTGGCCGGGCCAGGGGTGGGCCGTTTGGAAAGAGGGCCGGACGAAGGGCCGGACAGGGAGGAGCTGGTTCCTCCTCCTGCCTAGTATGCGGGCAGACGGATCATATAGGGCACGCCCAGAAGGAGCTCCTCCATCCTTGCATCAACCTCCAAAAAGCTCCTGTCACAGCACAATGTAGCACTCATACCACAGTGACACACTCCACAGAGAGGTCCAGACAATGGGTAAAAGGCAGAACCCAGTGTTCCAGTGGAATTAGAGGGACAAATTGCTATTTCTTGTGAACACTGAAGCCACTTGTCCACATTGAATATTTCTCCATCTAATAAAATGTCTTCTCTGATGGGGTGAAACAGACTCTGGCTGTGTTTACACCTCTTCAGACTGTGGTTGGAAAACAAAAAACTGTTGCATTCATTTATTGTTTCGCCCGACACACCTGCGTATCTACTCAGCAGAGACATTCTGATTGTATTGGGAGCTACAATACTTTGTTCCATGGATGGTTTGGTTGTGACTTTTCCAGATGGAACCACACTGCATGCTGCAGATGGCCTGAATCACATCAGTGTTTACTGTGGCCTGAAGAGGTGGAGCCTTATGTGGACATTTATCATGGTGCAGGGGTGAGGTCCAGTTTCCTTATCTGGAAACCCTGGATTCAGGCCTGGCTCCTTACGGCCCAAAACCTGCTCTGCCACGTGTGACTTTGTTTTATGAGAGAAGTGAGAAAACAAACAGATTGGTTTCAGGAACAGTTTGAGGAATATTTTAGCAGGGAAAATATGGACCATTTCCTCTAAAAACATTTATGAAATGTCTGATGAAGCTGTACCTCACCTTGCACCTTGCAAGTCATCAGACTAAAGAACTGGGAGGAGTTGGAACACGTTCCCTTGCAGCCACTGCTTGGCAACTTGCTGCTGTCCCAGCCCTTTCTTTTTCTCCCTTCACTAACATTTATTGTATTGCAGTTACTGCATCTGACTCTGCCATGTTAGAACATCATCAGTTATCTAGATAACATGGCAGAGAATTCACTGATCACCTTCTGGCTGAGGCTGTTTTATCCAGTTGTCCATCACATCTATGGGCTCAAGGACCCACTGATGTTGGATGTGTGAACATTGCCCCTGTGGAATTTAAGTAGCAGGATGTCTTCCCCATCTAACGAAACCAGTACCCACACTCTCCTGCTGCAGAGGCAGGAATTGCTGACACCAATGAGGGGCTGTTAAAAGCAGGCGTGTTAGAACCCTGCCAGTCTGCCAGGAACACCCCCATTCTGCCTGTGAAAAGGAGCTCTGATGGCTGACTGGCTGAGCACTACAGGGATGTCCTCTCAATTCACTTATAAGAATCAGCACCTGAGAGACACCAGGTTGCCTTAAGATTTTGGCTTATCCCTGGGTCAGGTTCTCAAATCAGGTTCTCAAACAGCAGCTCAAGGACTGCAGGTTGCCAGCGGAGGTGGTTTTCTGATTACAGCCCGAACAGCAACCGCATGTATTGAAGCTACCAAATCTATTCTTTTAAATCTTGCAGAAAAAGGTTTCAAAGTGAGTAAACATGAAAAACAGATTGAAGAATACAGGTTATTTTTAGGAACAGTTATTTCAAAAAAAACGGGGAAACCTATTTTTTTTCTGCAGGGGAAAATCTGCCATTTTCCACATCATCACAAAAAAAAGATTTTTTTGTCTTTTTTGGGGTTTTATTGCCTATAGAAAAAAACTGTGTCCCAAATTTACACTGGTTTTGACACCCAACCCGGGTTTTTTTGGGGAAAAGGGGCAGGGCATGAGAAATTTTTAATACATCACTGAAATTGGAAACACAGACGCGACGAATCGTTCCTTAAGTTTTTAAACACCTGCTGTAATTTGCTGGCCAATTGGCTCTTTCAGGATTAGTCTGCCCTTTTTATTTAGATGTTTCTGTAACAACAGGGGTTTTTTTTCAGAAAAAAGGGGGGATATAGAAGAGGTGATTCAGTATTTTAGCTGTGGGACTAGATAAAGGGAAAAATACATGTTGATTTTAAACAATGGTTTAGATGTGGATTGGGACTGCAGGCACAGAAGCCAATCAAAACATGAAAATTAAAAAATTTTTTGTGGCTGAAGCCTTGTTGTTGCCTAAAAAAGTAGCAGGTTTATGCTCGCAGCTTCAATTTTAAGTAAGTGTTGAAGCCGAAACCTTTGAACATCTAAATTTGGAAAAAAATCAAAAACACCCACAAAAGGGGTTTCCCCCCTGAGGAACTTACTGTGGGGGGAAGAAAAAAGGAACAGGAGAAAAGATGGCCTTTGGGAGAGGCCCCTGGTGTTAAAGTTGTGATGCCCCCAAAACATGAGAAAAAACACATTTTGGAAAAAGCCAACATGGAAACTTGTATGTAGGTATTTTCCGGTTTCCTTCCGGGAAACAATGGGGCACCTATATTTAAAAAATATGAACTGTCCATCTGTTGGTAATTTAATCCAAAACTTACTATGCATTCATCTCCAGGTAAGTTTAAAATTTACACCCAAATCTGGGAAAAAGAGATACTCTGGGTTAATATTTTTTAATTAATCATAACATTTCCAGACATGGCTCCTGGACAAAAAAAAGGGGTCTGATAATGGGGAAATTTATTTCAGGAAAAAGGGATTTTGACAACAGGTTGGAACAAATTTTGGACAAAAACATGATTTCGGTACAGGTTATTATCCTCAGTCACAAGACAAGGTTGAAAGAATGAACCAAAATATTGAAAAAAAAAAATTGGCTACAATCTGTGCACAGACTAAATTAAAATGGGGGGGATTGCTTTGCCATTTGATGTCTGTCAGAATGTCTGCTAATTTTAGCCCCACAGTTTATACCCCCACATAAAACTACAGACTGGGGAGAGTCTTCCCGGGGGCCCAACGCACAGGGGATACCGGGAAACCGGTGAATCTGCATAATTTTTTTGGAAACACTTTCTTTAATGAGTTGCAGACCCTAGCAGCAGATTTTCTCCAGAAGACCTGAGGGAAACAAGAGGCCATTTTGGCCCAGGAGTCACTTTGGGTGTGGCTCAAGGTCATCATCAACCGGACGTGGCAGGAACCCAGGTTCACAGGCCTGTTCCAAGTCCTGAAAAGAACATCTCATGCGGTTTCGTCTGAGAGGAAAAGGAAAAACCCGGGTGCACTGGAGCCAGTGTGTGGGTGCCCTAAAAAAGCCACAGGAAACCAGAGGAGGTGTCCTGAAGGGGCATAATAAATCCCCTGGGGGGCCCCCGGTGTGATCGCACTGAGCTGAAGAGGATTTTATCCACTACAGAGACTTTTTCTTTTAGTTTTCCAAGATGAAAAAGGAGGATTTATCCACTACAAGGAGTCATTACATTCAACTAATCAACAGAAAAATCCAGGACTGGGAAAATCGGAAACAAAATGTGACTCTTGATTTTGTTTTATGTGATCATTGAATGTGGTGTTTCTCGTTTTTTAATCTTTGGATCATTTTTTTTATGCTTTTTTTGGGTGTTTTGTACTGGAGTGTATGACTTTGAATCAACTTTTTTGAGTAAATCCCACAGTGTGTGTGAAGGTTATAAGCTCCTGGGTAAGTGGTATTGATCTGGTACAAAGGATAAAAATGGTGATGCATTTTTGGGATTTTAGGTTGTAAAGGGAAAATATGGGCGGAGGTTTAATAATGACACTTGTGGGAATAATTGTATTCTTGTTGTTTTGTTTTTTTCCAGAGTGGTAAGCACACTTCCAGTCCCAATTTCCCGCAGCCGTCGTCATCTACTCCAGAAAATGACTGAAACATCAAATACATGCATTAAAAGACATGGAGGTATCGAATTAGAATATGTACTCGGCTCGGACGCCACATTTCAGTTTGATCTCGTTTTATGTTTTACATTTTGGGGGGGTTAAGTGAGCTATCCTGGACTAAAAAATAAATTTGTATTTTGAGTATCTATCAAAAAAGGTGCAGTGGATGCACTCTTAGAATGTGGGAATATGAGTTCCGGATTTTTATATGTTTTTTAGGAGTACACTTGCCAGGATGGATCGCAAAGGATCAGGATAAAAATTGTTAGAATTACTCTTATTTCTTTTATGGCCAAAAGTGGTGATTTGGAAACCCCTGTGGTTCAGATAGGCTATAACACCTTAACCCCGGGAAAAATGTTATCCAAGGGGCTCGGGGTTTACAGAGTCCAATTGGTGGTTAACCCTGGATGACTCCCAACACAGTGAGTCGACCATGAGCAATTGTATAGCATATGTTGGCTGCCAGACCAACTCTGGTCCCCTTTTACCTGCTCCCATATATGAGGAATGTGGATCCACTAGGATTTAAAATGCATGATTTTGTTAACTTATGGTAAAGAAAACCCCTGCATCTCATACCTTGGCAAAGGGGTTTTTCCCGGTTTTTTAAGCAATAACCACTGGTAAGGGCCCTTTTTTTCCTCCTCACAAAGGGGGGGATATGATTATCCCTGTTTCAAATTTTACAGGGGTTACAAAAACCACAGTTAAATTGGGAAACTGTCCCCCTTCATCATGGTGTAAAAAAAAACTTACCCAGCTGGCACTGTAGGACACTGGGGGCCCCTGAAGGGGTTTATATTACTATTGTGGTGGAAATATTTTTGTTAGCCCAAAAATGTCCCCTAGGGGCAGTAGGGGAAACTGTGCGATGGTGCGGCTGGTCCCCTCCATTGCTTCTGTGGGGGGAAAAAATCCCCACTTGGAGGAAAAGTAAGGAAGGACCAGATCCTTTGATCTTATGGACAGTTCATTAACTTATATTGATGCAATTTGGGTGTTTCCCCCGTGGAGTACCAGACCAGTTTTTAAAATTTGGGTTGATCAGGTGGCAGCTGGGGGTTTTAAAATATACTGGTAAATTTCAGCAGTTTTTTTCCTGTAACCCCAAATTAAATTTGTAGACAGGATCAATTTCCTACCTTACAATGTCTTTTAAAGGTTGGCAAATCTGACCAGAACGCGGGTTGAAGGGTGGCAGAACAGTTGGCGCCTACTTCTCCTTATGGCTGTGCAGAATAAATTGGCTCTGGACATGTTGTTGGCTGAAAAGGGGTGTGTGTGCAATGTTTGGTGACATGTGCTCCAATACTGCTCCTGATGATTCAGTGACTCGAGCATTAGAAGGCTTGCATACTAAGTGGGGAAATGCATAAAATTCGGATTTGGCGGGGGGACTGGAAAAGGGTTTCACCAAACACCTTTGGGTAAGTATCTCATTGCTGATTTCATTGTCTGTATTTTTGGTATTCTAGTAAGGTGTGGAAAAGGGGCACCCACCCTCCATATAATATGGAAAAGTAAAATGTGGTTACTGAAGGTTTGGGGAAATTAATGGCCCGTTGTAATTCATGGCTTACCTTTGTTTTTTCGCAGAGTACTAATCTTTTTGGTGTGCATTTGGGGTTTGTTTATCATTCCCACATTTTTTAATTTTGACCTCTTTTGCAGAGGTCAAAAAGGGGGAATTTTTTGAGAATTAAAAACATGTACTTTCATGCTATTAGTTCAGTTTACATGTATAACCATAAACCTGGGACATAACATGTATTGTGAGCTGAGAGGGAGAAAGTCAGAGGTCACAGCAAAAGTCAGAATGGAAAAAGGGTGAAAAAAGGGGTTAGGAGGTTCTCAGCAGCTGCAAGTAGTAAATGCTGGTTTGTATGGGCAGTAAAAACAAAAAATGCCAAATTTTGGGGAAAGGTTAGCTAAAAAATTTACCCACAAGGGGGGGCTTGGGCTAATTTAAACCCCCAGACTGCATAATGGGGGGAGGCTCAGCCTTTGATGTAGATGGTATAAAAAGTACTGGCATCTATGATGAGGCAGATCACTCGGTGACCAGCCGTAGATTTGCTGCTGATCGAGTCTTCTCCCAAAGGCCTTTGGTAAATCTTTATTTTTTTTCTCTGTATCATTCTTTTTGTATGGAATTGTTTTTGGGAAATTATTGGATTTATCATTTTACCAAATTAAACTTGTGTTAATCTTAATTTTCCTGCTCTTCATCTGTTCTTTCTCACGACATCCGGACTGGGGTGTTGAGGGGTTTTTTTTATATATGATGGAATTATTGTACCTCAACAATTTGGTGCCATGACCCGGATGTCGTGAGCATAACCACAGAGGATCACATCATCAGCGGGGACGAGGGTAAGTGGTTTTTACTTGCCGGTTTCCCCGCTCTTCATCTGTTCTTTCTCGCGACATCCGGACTAGGGTGTTGAGGGTGTCTTTTATATATGGTGGAATTATTGTACCTCAACAGTGTCTTGAGCCGCTCTTTGTCTGACCTGTCACCCAGAGCCTGTTTGCCATTAAGCCCCAGACAACATAGCCTTCAGGATCATTCGAGCACTAAAACCCCTCCACCACGTTGAGGTGGCGGGGTTGGGGCAGGTCTCTGACTGTCATTTCGGCTTACGGGCCGAGTGGTAGTGCAGAGTACCCAGCCTTCTTGGCGTCCCTGACGGGGGTGCTGCAATGTGCCCCTCCCGGGGACTCCATTATTCTGCTGGGGGACTTCAACACCCACGTGAGAAACGACAGTGACACCTGGAGAGGCGTCATCGGGACGACTGGCCTCCCGATCTGAATCTGAGTGGTGTTTCGTTCTTGGACTTCTGTGCTAGTCACGGATTGTCCATAATGAACACCATGTTCAAGCATAAGGGTGTTTATCAGTGCACTTGGCACCAGGAGGTCGATGATCGACTTTGTTGTTGTGTCGTCAGACCTTCGGCCGCATGTTTTGGACACTCGGGTGAAGAAAGGGGCAGAGCTGTCCACTGATCACCACCTGGTGGTGAGTTGGATCTGCTGGAAGGGGAGAAATAAAAACAGTACCATGTGAAGATCTGCAAACCGAGTTGTAGGGAGCACTAAACAGCAAGCTAATTATTTCAGTCAAAATGGCTGTCACATTGTTGCAATAGACCATGAGAAGACATAACTGACAATTTATTGTCCCTACTGCCGTGTTTTTATTTTCACTTAAGTAGGCCCAGCATGATGTTAACATGCCTTGCCCTGCTGATTTAAAAACCTAAATGTTTCTATCTGTCAGGGCTTGTCAGGGAAGAAATAGGAAAAATATTACTATTATTTAGGTTGATAGACATCAGATTCAATTTATGTACATATAAATCAACGGCAAATTGTCTGCTATTGCCTGCCCATTTGGACAGAAAATGGCTGAGCTCAAAATCTTCATGCATGTATAATCCCAGTCTTCCGGTCTTTCTGCATGCCTGCATGCACGTGTGTGTATGTGTGTGTATGTGTTTTGAAAGCACTTATTAATCTCTGCGTGGCCTTTCACTGTCTTATAAAATTCTGATTGTGTGTCATTGTTTGGGCTTCATTTATTTGAACACACACCCTGTAATCATGCTTGCAAATACACAGATTTAAAAAAATGAGCTGCCATTTTCATCATGGTACTAACAAAGTGCATTTGAAATCATTCTGACTTCCCCTGAGCTTAGCCATCATCGCTCACACAATACCAGTCAGAAGAAAAATTGTCAGCTTCAAAGCTTGAAGCTTGACTACATTAATAATATAATAAAACAGCAAATTGAATGTGTGGGCTAGGGGGTGTGGAGAAAGAGTGTCTTGAAATCCTCCAAAGACATCCGTCTTTGTTCCTGACTTGTTTCTTTTTCACGATGACTCATTGAAAGTGAAGGCTAATGACAAAATAGCAGGCTAATTCCTGTAATTATCTGTGTTTGTCAGTGGAAATGTGCGAATGACAGTACTTCTTTCTCTGATCTTTTAGCCAGTATCTTCGGGGGTGGCATTGTTGCTAACAAAGCATTCATAGACAGGTCATGATTAGGGATGCATAAAAGTAGTTGGCAAAAGAAAAATAGCTCCCCTGAGGAATGCTTATACAACAAACGTGACCCCTGGCAGTACGCTAGAGAATTTCTTTTGTGTCAAGAAGAGTTCAGCATTAGCTGATAAAGAAAAAGCAACAAGGTGATTAATATGAAGCAAAGAGTGGACATGTGTGGGGACACGTGCACTGTAGATACACTCTACTGGAAAAAAACATTTTTAGGGGCTTTGAGATCTTAGTGATTATTTAAAAAGTCACCTATTTTATTTTAGTTAGATCTGTCTGATAAACCATTAAAAAAAAACTATAATAGATGTAAAACATCCTGTAACATTTCATAGTAGCTGAAGTCATGTTTCACTATTCCCCTCATGAATTAAGTAATTTTTTGCTAACTTGCCGTGTCAGCTGTCACCATCTAATGCAGACTAGTTCACATTTTCCCCAACTGGAAATCGCCAATAAGCTGTTGCAAAAGATATGTCCTCAGCATTAGATTCATGTTACCCTTGTCATGGTTTTAGGTACAAATCTGACCCACATGCAGAAGAACACTCAGGAGAACTTGCAATAATTTGAAATATTTATTTTTACACAGGAAGGTGTAATGATCTGGGACCAGGAAACTGGCAACTGCACAGAGAAGAGGGAGAACAGGTGAGTATGAGATAATGAAGTAAGAATGTAGTAAACTAAGATCTGTCTTACAAGGATGAGGAGTGAAACCGCCAGGGGGAATGGGGATGTGGAGTCTCGGAGCTCAGCAAGGGAGTTGCCTTGGGGTGATTTGTTTATCCAGATGGCTTGGTCTTGGAGAGATGAATAATCCTCCGAGAAGCTTGCCTGAGAGTACGTTGGAGGGTGGACAGGGTTTGTTGCTGACTTGGACGATTTGTTGTCGATCCTGAAGCTGCCAGCCAGGAGTAATCCGAGAGGGAAATTTGAGACTTGAATCTTGAAAATCCAGGAGCATCGAACGTACTTTGATCCAGAGGTCAGGAGTCTGCTTAACACCAGAACTGGAAGCTGGATCAAATAGGTCTGCAACCTAAGGAGGAGGACATGAGAAGGTAAGTCTTGGACACCAAGAAAAACTTGAAACAAGCTTAAATCTGGGCTAGAGATTGTACCACTGTAGGTTAACACTCAGCCGATGAAGTGCTGGCAGCTTCAGGCTTAAATACCCCCAGTCAGCAATCAGGAGATGGTTAACACCTGTCCACTCGCACCCAGGAGCAACAATGCCCTCTATGGATCAATCAAAGTTAGTAGCAGGCAGGAAAAGCACAAACACAAAACTGCCAGACCCCAACATCATCTCCCTTTCAAAGGCCGCCGCACGTCGGCCCTGAGGAAGTGGAAGGCAGGGAAGCCTGATAGTCCCTGATGAGAGAACTGGTGAACACAGGCTTAATCTGGGAGACATGGAAAATGGGATGAATGCGTAGACTCGAGGGCAAACGGAGGCGTATTGCCGTGGGACTGACTACAGATTCTATTACATACAGTCCAAGAAATCGGGGAGAAAACTTCCTGGAGATGGCTTTTAAAAGGTATGTCCCGGGAAGATAACCAAACCCTCTGGCCAGGGCGGTACTCAGGGGCAGGCCTACATTTGCGATCATCATTTGGGAATGACAGCCTGAGGTCATAGAAACCTTGGCTCCGAGAGCTAAACAAAACTGTTTCCACACCTGGGAAACAAACTGGGTTCCTTGATCAGACAGAATGTCTTGGGGGATGCCATGTAAACGGAAGACGTGTTTAACCATTAGCTGGGCTGTCTGAAGGGTGGCTGGTAGTTTTCTTAGGGGTATAAGGTGACGTGCTTTAGAGATGCAATCAACGATTGTCAGGATAGTAGTCATACCTTGAGAGGTGGGGAGGCCAGTAACAAAATCCAAGGCAATGTGAGACCAGGGTCGTCTCGGAATGTTTAGGGGTTGGAGATAACCTGATGGTGGCTGATTGCTAGGTTTATTTCTGGCACAGATGGTACAGGCTTGAACATACTCCTTTACATCATTGTGCAGGGATGGCCACCAAAACCTTCTAGAGATGAGTGATATGGTTCTGCTCGCCTCGGGATGGGCAGATAATTTGGCAGTGTGAAACCAGTGGATTAGGTGTGACCGGACTGTGGATGGAATAAAATGTCTGTTGGGTGGTCCTGTACCTGGATCTGGTTCCTGTTGTTGAGCACGAAGGACTAGATCCTCCACCTCCCAAGTGAGGGACCCAACTGGGGGCAGAATTGATGCAGGCTCCTCTTCAGAGTCATCACTGGAGAATTGTCCAGACAGGGCATCTGGCTTAGTGTTTTTGGACCCAGGTCTGTAAGAAATAGACAAATCAAAATGAGAAAAGAACAGAGACCAACCGGACTGACGTGAGTTCAGTCGTTTAACAGACTGCAGGTAGGCTAGATTTCTATGGTCAGTCCAGACCAATACTGGGTGTTCGGCTCCCTCTAGTCAGTGCCGCCACTCTTCTAGTGCCAACTTGATGTTTGGGAGGTCTGGGACAAGATCGCTCCTACCCCAGAATCTGATGCATCCACCTCTAAAACAAACTTTCTGGTGGGGTCTAGATGGACTAGAATTGGAGCCTGTGAAAACTTTTCCTTGAGGGCGAGGAAAGCCAAGTCTGCTTCTGGTGTCCAAGAGAATGTAGTTTTTGTGGAGGTTAAGGCCGTTAGGGGAGCAGCGGTCTGACTATAGTTTCTTATGAATCTCCTGTAGAAGTTGGCAAACCCTAGAAAATGCTGCAACTGTTTGCATGAGTCCGGGACTGGCCACTCGAGAACTGCTTTAATTTTTTCCGGGTCCGACCGGACCTGTCCACCCTCAAGGATGAAGCCCAGAAAAGTAACAGAGGAATGGTGGAACTCAAATTTTTCTGCCTTAACAAACAGCTGGTTTTCTAATAGGCGTTGGAGGACCAAGTGAACATGGCGGCGGTGTTCCTCCAGGTTCCTGGAGTAGATTAGAATGTTGTCTAAGTAAACAAAGAAGAAAATGTTCAAAAAATCCCTTAAAACGTAATTTACAAGAGTCCAAAAGGCATAATCAAATATTCAAAATGTCCCAAAGGTGTCTTAAAAACCGTCTTCCACTCATCCCTCTGGCAGATCCTAACTAAGTGGTAAGCGTTTCTGAGGTCTAGTTTGGTGAAAATAGAGGAGCCGTGCGCTGGGTCAAAGGCAGAGGAAATGAGAGGAAGTGGATATTTGTTTTTTACTGTGATCTGGTTTAGGCCCCTATAACCAATACATGGACGGAGGGGACCGTCCTTCTTGCCGACAAAGAAAAATCCTGCTCCTAAAGGGGAGGAGGAATGACGGATTATACCCGCTGCCAGAGATTCATTTATATATTTCTCCATAGACTGCTGTTCAGGTCGTGATATATTGTATAATCTACTGGAGGGAAGAGGGGCCCCAGGAAGTAAATCTATAGCACAATTATAGGGTCTGTACGGTGGAAAGGATAGAGCTTTGGTTTTGTTAAATACTTGTTTTAAATCATGGTACTCCTTGGGAACCTGTGAGAGATCTGGGAAATCATCCTCAGGCTCACTAACTAGGCTCAGGGGGCTTATTAGAAATAGCTGACTGGAGACAGGAAGAGAGACAGTTGGTTGACCAGGAATCTATAGGGAGCTCGCACCAATCTGAGTGGGGGTTGTGCTTTTGTAACCATGAAAACCCTAAAATGAGAGAGACAGGAAACACAAAAAACGAAATCTTGTCCCTGTGGTTACCAGGAAGCACTAGTTCTAACGCCTTGGTTTGATGAGTGATTTTTTGTAAACTCTGGCCATCAAGAGCAGAACTAAACGAGGTGTGGGAAGTGGCTCCACCTCAATCTGGGGAAACCCGATTTCGCCCCACCTGCATAGGTTCTGGCTCTGACGTGGGTGTCTGAGGTGGGGATCTGACAACTGTGGGGAAGGCTATTGGGGGTCTCACAGCAACTCGTTCAGCTCGGGACCTTCTTCTCTCTCTCATTCTGTCATCCACTCTGGTTGCCAGGGAGATTATCCTGTTAAGTGTTTTGGGTTCATCTATGAGTGCTAGTTCATCTTTTAAGGACTCATCTAAGGAATGAAAAAAGGCTGACTGTCGGAGCCTAGGAGTTTCATGTATTCTTTTTACCTGCTGCTAACACTTACTCAAGACTAGATGCCGCCAAGATCCCTTGGTGTGGAGGGTAACAGGTGTGCCGCATTTCCATCACCTGCTGGAGTATAAGAAGGTGGAGCTGTCAGCACTCAAAATGAGTGTTAACCTCGGTGGTAACTTCTAATGGCCAAACCTTGTATTTACAGTCCAAAGTTCAAGCTCAAAGTATTTTACCTTTTTTGTGCTCCTTCCTTAGGAATCCTCAAGTCCTGGTTTCATGCTCTTGCAACCTTCAGCTCTGGCTCAAAGTCCTCAGTGTTGGATCCCGCTTCGACCTAAAGCATTCAAACCTCAGAAGAATCCAAGTTTGGTTCAATCTCCAGCTGACAGCTCAGTACAAATTCCTCCAGACAAGCGAACCCTGCTCACCCTCCACCAACTAATCTCCAAAGACTCACCAGGTAAATTCATCTCCAAATTATTTTTACGGATATCCATTGTCAATACTCACCAAAGCCTCCACAGAAAGTACTCACCGTCATCCTGGACTATTCACCAGTGCTGCAGCAGCGTCTGTTCAGTCCTCCCAGGCTTCGTATCATTCCTCCACACCACCCCCCTCTCATCAAAGACAGTAAGCTCAAGTCTCATTTAATTCCCAGTACTCCGTTTATCTTCAGAGAACTTACCTATCCTCCTTTCCCGTGCAGTCCTGTGCCTTCAGTTCCAGGTTCCAGTTCAATTCACAAATTCTGTCAAATAAACTTGTTAAACTTTTCTCCTGTCTCCTGAGTGTCATTCTGCATGTGGGTCAAATCTATTAAGAACACTATGACACTGACTTAAGAGCACAAGTATTCCAACCGGAAGCGGCTGCTAAGGTGCGAAACTCAATAGAAAACTCGGCAACTGGTCTATTTCTCTGTCTAAGGGACCACAAATGGCGAGCTGTCTGATCGGGATCAGAAGAAAAGGTTTGTCTAAACAGTCCATAAAGCGGACCTCTGCCCACCTTAAACCAGGTGTTTCCAAACTTTTCCATGCTGCGGCCCCCCAAATAGTATTAATTTCTAGCCAGGGACCCCCTTTACAAACACACTGACAATGCTACAAAGTATGTAGAAACATTAACTTTTAGAATGTTTTTTCTTTTATTCACGTACAATAATTGTTATATTTGTTTAGCATAGCAATTTTATTAACTAACATGTTCTCAACACTGTATTATATTCCCATTGAAAAACAAACTTTTCAACAAACTGTTGAAGATAAGAACAGAACAAAAAGAAAGCAAACCTCTCAAGTGTGCATCTGGAATTAAAAGACAGAGATTACACTGGTTGGAGGGATGGGCTTGGTGGCTGTATACAGTTTATCAAGCCTGGGCTTAATGGCTGTCAATAAAATGTATAATAAAGCATCATAGATATTATTATAAATTATATTTTATAATGATTAAATAAATATTTTTTTTCTATCTTTGCATCTTTTTTCTTACCTTCCCTTCAATTTTCTGAGGCCCCAGAGCACCTCCTCACAGTCCTCACTTTGAAAAACACTGCCATAAACCATGCTTTGTAATGTGATTACACTGTGATTTGCACTAACTAATGCAATCTGCATTTCTGGAAATTCAGGAAGTCAACATAAACATACACATTTGTGGTTTGTTTTTCCTTGATGTTCCACTCACCAGTCTAGTAGGTGGCAGGGGATGTGCATGCATGTGGGTAGCCAACTAGACGAAAAACCAACAGATGAAAAAGCAGAGACTTGTTAGAGTCTGGGAGTTTTATGTTTGAGCTTTTCCTGCCTGCTACTAACTTTGATCCAAAGAGGGCACTATTCCTCCTGGGTGCGAGTGGACAGGTGTTAACCATCTCCTGATTGCTGACTGGGGGTATTTAAGGAACATAAAGTTCATGGAATAATTTATGGCACAGTTCCTTTTATGACCTTTGACAAAGATAAAGCAATATTAAAGTGGAACTAAACCCCATGTAAAAGAATAACTTGGAGTTTTGAAAAATGCCAGCAAAGTGGGCAGTGCCAAGTGTGGGGATGAGTGGAGGGGGTTAAGTAGGGGTGTGGTCAGGAGGTATATGGAAACATGGACAGTAAGCAGAGCAACACTGTTAGTTTCGCCATGGATAGATCATTTGAGGTGGAGGATTTTTTACCCCCCTCATCTCCGGAGGTTAAGAGGGGCGTTACGTAGACCAGCGGGCCTGAGCCTTAGCAGTACGAGCTGGTGGCTCAAAGCGCTGATTTAGCAATGTCCAAAACCGGCGGCGCCGAGATAGTGGAAAAGCAATTCTAACGTCTGACTCGCTACGGGGGTATGTGTCAGAGTGTGATGGTTTTATACCTGAACGCAGGGACTGTAACGTAAGCATGTACAAAGCTGTACCGCTTGAAGTTTAAATGAAATGTAAAAGAAAAATAGCACGATAACAAAAAAGATAACACCATTACAGTTTATCTGCAAAAAAAGGTGATTTGGGGTTTAGTTCCTCTTTAAAGAGTCACATTTTTGTTCAGCCATAGCTCCAAAAGCTTTTCACATTGTGCTTAGACCAAGGCTAATATTCACATTTGTTCATGTGTCTACCTCGAGTTCAGACTGACCAAAAGTCATATTCAAACTGTAAATTTATCATGTTTTGGTGTTTCACAAAGATTTAGGTCAACTTTGTGCAGAATTGCAAACACAGGAAAACTCACATCATTACATGTGGCCTATAAGATCTTCTCATTAGTGGTGCTCATTCTGTAAACATCTGTGAACACCACAAGGTTCAGAGTTCATCACTCAACTCATGTTTTTACACTGAGGCTTATATGAGCCTGCTCTAACTGCACAGATGTGGAAAACCTTTGCCATACCAACATACCAGCTGATACCCCACACTGAGACAGGATCCAAACAGTTGTGTGTCACACTTTCACAGTCTTTGTTTATTTTCAACTTTACAGAAGCATTAATAATATATTTATATAAGCTATTTTGTTTTATTATTTGTTTATTTTTTGTATATTGGAGATTTTTTAAAAGGTTGACTTCTGAAAAATGACTATGGTCACCAATATTAACAGATGACCAATTATTACACAGTCCAGAAAGTTAGGAATGCTTTAAATCAAAAATTAACACACTATATGTGTGTCATGTCTTACCCCTACTATAATTACGACTAAATTAATCATGTTCATGATTACATTTAGATTTGTTATCTGAATGACCTATTTCAAAGTTAACCACTTAATACTTTAAACAGAAACCAGATATGAGGGAATCTGATTGATGAAAATAATGATGCATTGTTCTGAAACATGCTGCACAGTCACATTATTCTGAGTACTCCATAGTATCCACAGTTCAGGTTTGTAAAATTGTTGTTGGATGGAATTGGTGATGCTAACTAAAGAGTCAAAGGAGCACAGAGTCAATGTGAAGATATAAATGTTCACACCACGACCTTTCTCATTGTCCCTGCTGCTATATTGCAGCTTCCATGTACCTGCTCAGTGTTTGCTTCAGCACTGGAGAGATGGGTCCAGGCCTTCAGGAGATAAGCAGGAATATTTTTACCTCTGAGCCTTAGTATGAAGGCCGGATGCTCCACACAGGACAGAAAGTCAGCTGGGCAAAGATGGCTGCTCTTTGTCAGTTTGTTTCCCAGCAGTAACATCTGGTCACCAACCAAAGAGTCAGCAGCAGTTTATCTTTGCTGGACAGGGAAGATGGTGGCATGCAGACATAAAGGGGGAACTGATCCTGATCAAGCAAGAAAAGACAAACATTGTATTGACCTTTAACCTTTTAAAAATGTCACTTGATGCATGATAAGTATGTATCTTCAACATTGCAGAGCACAGACTATCTCCTGTGAGTGAGGTTTTACATGCAAATGTTGATAAGTTTCTGTTCAGCTGTCAGGGTCTCAGCATGAGAGGTTCATAGCAGAGGAAGGCCAAGCTGTGACTTAGACATTGTCACCTGTATTATGAATAAACACAGCATACTGTGTTTGCCTTTACAACGAGAAGATCTCCACTCCACCTTGAGTCAGTAGCAGCAGGAGGACATGTCTCTGTGTAGTCCAGTAGGACGATGTGTCTCTGTGTGATCGAGCAGGAGTGCGTGTGGGGATGTGTTCTTTTTCTCGGCCAGCAGGTAGACAGCTGAGGGTTGGCAGTAGGCATTTTATCCTATGCTTTCAAGAAAGGCTGGGATGGCAGGATGTAGGACGTTCCTCTCTTTTGGTCTGGGGTGGTGTTGTTGTGCTGGAGGTGGTGCTGGAGGATGCTGTGATGGAGGATACAGGGGAACATGTCTCCTGTCTAAAGGAAACAGATCTAAACAGTTCTAGTTCTAGTAGAGTTACAGTTCTTTCAACACCCACCCTACCCCCATCAGCGGGTGTGTGTTATTGGTACATCCAAATCCCTGGATTACACACAGAGCACAGGCTTCCTGATGCTTTTATAGAGTTGCTCAGACAGCTGTGGCCTGTGCATTTATCTGGGTTGGCTGGGTCAGGGTTGAAAAACTGTGCATTTTTCAACCCTGACCCAACCCACCCAGATAAATGCACAGGCCACATCATGTTCATATTGATGTATTTATGTTATTCTACACGCATATAGAATAACATAAATTCACATAAATTCACATATATATATATATATATATATATATATGTATATATATATATATATATATATTATACTACTATTATGTATATGTTTACTACTACTATGTATATTATATTATTATATACTTTACAATGCACTATGCATATTATATTATATTATGTTATATCATGTTATAGTATATATTAATACGATTTGTATTTTAAATAATTTTTTATTAAAATCTTAAAACCTGAAAAACTGTCAATATCTTAATATTCTATATGCATATATATATATATATATATATTTATATATCATTATATACTTTACTATGTATTATATTTTACAATTTTTGTTTTCATATAGGTATTTACACTCAGCGGCCACTTTATTAAGTACACCTGTCCAACTGCTCGTTAACGCAAATTTCTAATCAGTCAATCACATGGTAGCAACAATGGTCAGAAAAAGAGACAATATTCAGTGAGCGGCAGTTCTGTGGGCGCAAATGCCTTGTTGATGCCAGAGGTCAGAGGAGAATGGCCAGACTGGTTCGAGCTTATAGAAAGGCAACCGTAACTCAAACAACCACTCGTTACAACCAAGGCATGCAGAAGAGCATCTCTGAATGCATGGCACGTCGAACCTTAAGCCGGAAGGGCTACAGCAGCAGAAGACCACACCGGGTGCCACTCCTGTCAGCTAAGAACAGGAAACTGAGGCTACCAAAATTGGATAATACAAGATTGGAAAAACGTTGCCTGGTCTGATGAGTCTCCATTTCTGCTGCGACATTCGGATGGTAGGGTCAGAATTTGGCGTCAACAACATTAAAGCATGGATCCATCCTGCCTTGTATCAACGGTTCAGGCTGGTGGTGGTATAATGGTGGGGGGGATTTTCTTGGCACACTTTGGGCCCCTTAGTACCAATTGAGCATCGTGTCAACGCCACAGCCTACCTGAGTATTGTTGCTGACCATGTCCATCCCTTTATGACCACAGTGTACCCATCTTCTGATGGTTACTTCCAGCAGGATAACACACCATGTCATAAAGCGCGAATCATCTCAGACTGGTTTCTTGAACATGACAATGAGTTCACTGGACTCAAATGTCCTCCACAGTCACCAGATCTCAGTCCAATAGAGCACCTTTGGGATATGATGGAACGGGAGATTTGCATCATGGATGTGCAGCTGACAAATCTGCAGCATCTGTGTGATGCTATCATGTCAATATGGACCAAACTCTCTGAGGAATGTTTCCAGTACCTTGATTCTATGCCCCGAAGGATTAAGGCAGTTCTGAAGGCAAAAGGGGGTCCAACCCGGTACAAGCAAGGTGTACCTAATAAAGTGGCCGATGAGTGTATATCATTGAAATGATAGTTAACAATTCTTTTTAAAATAATCATTAAAATTAGGGACATGATACACAGTGACTATCATTCCACATATAGATATGGTTATCTGAGAATATTTCGGGAATTTTATGAATTACCATGTATTTTTTAGGAATTTTTGAATTTGGCTAAGTACTATGGAAATGAAGGTTAACAATTTTTGGTTAAAAGGGTAATTAATTCAGGCACCTAAATAAACATTCATATTTTTCTTTCTACAGTCCTTGTCATCTGAGAATATTTAGGGAATTTTATGATGAAATATGGATTTTTAATAAACATTTAAACTCGTGTCATTATAGGCTTGTATTGTATAAACTATGGAAAGAAACTTGCCATCAGAAACTACATTTGAATTGCTCCGACTGAATCTGTACTTGCATAATTTGAAATTAAATGCATTGATTTGAAAATTTGTTTCACTAAACTGATTTTAATCACTTGAAACTGAATTTGTTTGCTTTGAAAATTGTTTTGCTTTGTATTGAACATTCAGTTTGATTACTTTCACTTTCAATTCTATAATTCAATTTCAGTTCCAAAATTAAGTTTTTTGTGTCACACATCCGGGTCCTTGAAGCCAAAGATTAATCAAACACAGATTTACTGATTCACAGCTGTGATTCACTATTGCTGTGTCCAAATTCAGGGGCTGCATCTTTTGAAGGTTGCATTTGTAGGCCGATTACGTCATGGTGAGGCGACGGAGGCTATCCAACTTCGAAGGCTCCATAAAATGCGGCCGACAAATGCGTCCTTTCTTTCCCCAGATTTGAAGGATGGGTCCAGTGTATCCTTCGTGGCCCAGCATATCCCGTGATATATTGCGGGTCGAAGTAGATTGTTCAAACGGAAGTAGGAAAGGCCGAAGGAGAGAGAACAGCTGTGTATAAAATTGGATATATTCTGTGAAACAAAATGAACTTTTACAATGTTTTTAGAAGTAATCTAGTTGTTTAAACCTAAAATATCTGATCGGCTTATCAAGATATCACTTAACTGCACAAGTACTCCGACGTGTTCAGAGATGTCCCAGCACGCCTCGCTAGCTGTCAGCTGACCGGGTAGTTGAGGTGCGCTAAACCCCGAGAGAACAGCTGACTCCCGACACATTGTTTTCAAACCCCAATGGGTGGAAGTTAAACAGTCAGATGATATCTAATATTAATGTTTGGTTTATTTATAATAATAAATGATTATTATTATTATTATGTCCTACAAATAAACTGACTTAAACTTTGTTCCTAAAGTTAATGTTAGTGTTTAAGATGTTAAAAGCTTTACAAATAAATTAAACAAATGGTATTGGTCGTCAAGGGATTTTATCTACAATGTTAGATTTTTATATCTATGAGCACAATTATTTTGAACATTTTAAATGGCTGAATAATGAACAAGATCATAAAACAACAACAACATGATGGACTCATAGTACGGAGCCGGTCGTGGAGGTGAGTCTTCCAGATTGAATTTTTGTCAAAACTCCATTTCAATCCTGTAAAGACTCACAATAAGAACACAAAGATGCTGATTAGAGAAGTTAAATTGCAGGTGTTTATTTATTTGGCGCTTGGACCCCGGAGGAAGACATGAATGCTATGAATGACAGGAGCTTTAATGAATGATTTAGGATTAGGATTAGAGATGTCTTCCCCCCCAGGATCCGATATTGGTGATGGAATGGAGCTCCGATAATAAGGGAGTTGGAAGGAGCTAGGAAGCCAGATGGTGGCGATGGGGTGGAGGAGGGTCGAAGCTCGGCGGGAGGGCACCAAGATCCATGGTTGGAGGTCCTTAAAAGTGAAGCCTTGAAGGGTAATTGGCTGAGGAGGAATGAAGACTTGACGCTGATTGGTTGGAGCGGAGACGCATGATGGACTCATAGTACGGAGCCAGTGGTGGAGGTGAGTCTTCCAGATTGAATTTCTGTCAAAACTCCATTTCAATCCTGTAAACACTCACAATAAGAACACAAAGATGCCGATTAGAGAAGTTAAATAGCAGATGTTTATTTCTTTGGCCCTCTGACCCCGGAGGAAGACATGAATGCTATGAATGGCATGAGTTTGAATGAATGATTTAGGATTAGGATTAGAGATGTCTTACCCCAAAAAAGGGCCGAGGCTGAAATAAATGATATGGTAGTTCTGGTCTGACAAACGGGGATGGATAAGATAAATCGAAATGAATAGATGAAGGACAGAGTTACAAAGGTGGACGGGATGAAGTTGAGCCGCAAAGGTACTGAGGAAAATGAGACAGCAGAGGCATGAAAATGATAGGTCGAGCCATGAAGGCATTGAGGATGATGAATGAATTGTGCCGCGAAGGCAGGAGAGTGCTGAATGGATGCTGGTGAGGGAGCCTGCAAAGGCAAGAGAATGATAGATGAATCTACATAGGCAAGAGAATGGTGACAGAGTCTGCGTAGGCATGAAATGATCATGCAGCGATGAAGAATGTTCTGAGCCACGAAGGCATGAAAATGATGAATGGATGCAGGTGAGTGAGCATGCGTAGGCATGAGAATGGAGAATGAGCCACGTAGGCGATAATGTATGTAGAGTGCTGTGAAGGCATGAAAATGATGAATGGATGCAGGTGAGTGAGCCTGCGTAGGCATGAGAATGGAGAATGAGCCACGTAGGCGATAATGTATGTAGAGTGCTGTGAAAGCATGAAAATGATGAATGGATGCGGTTGAGTGAGCCTGCGTAGGCATAAGAACGGAGAATGGGCTGCGTGGGAAATGATAAATGTAATGAGCCGAGAAGGCATGAAAATGATGAATGGATGCAGGTGAGTGAGCATGCGTAGGCATGAGAATGGAGAATGAGCCACGTAGGCGATAATGTATGTAGAGTGCTGTGAAAGCATGAAAATGATGAATGGATGCGGTTGAGTGAGCCTGCGTAGGCATAAGAACGGAGAATGGGCTGCGTGGGAAATGATAAATGTAATGAGCCGAGAAGGCATGAAAATGATGAATGGATGCAGGTGAGTGAGCCCGCATAGGAATGAGAATGGTGAATGGGCCGCATAGGCATGCGTGTGGTGAGTGAGTCTGTGTAGGCATGAGCATGATTTAGACAGGACGATGACGCAGCTGAACCTGATGAAGGGGAGAATGAAGAGATGACGAGGCGGTGAGAGAACAGGTTTTCAAAATGTTTATTAACTTATGAGTTATGTTAAGCAAAAGAAAAATTGTCTTTGGGCTCAACAGATGAAGATTTATGATTTTCATACCAGCAGTTCATACTGTCAAACTGAGAATATAACTTCATTTTCACTGAAAGCCCCAGGATTAAAAGCCCTACTGCAAAGCTTTCTGCATAAGACTATGAAAAATGTAAAATAATAAAGAGTTTACACTCCGTTAAGATAGGTTTACATGTGTAGCCGGGTGGTAGATCCATAAAACTATGAGCTATAAGCTAGTAAATGTCTTGTAAGAGGGAGTGTGGTATTATTTTGTTTTGTATTAAGTACCTAGTAAACTCCACGTTTAAACAGGTTGGAACACATTTTATTGTGCCTGCTGGAGTTTCTTTAAAGTTACATCTATGGTCAGTAGGGGGCAATGTTACGATAATTTATTGTTTACCGTGAGTTATGGGTGAGCTTGTTGACCTCTCTTCCTGTTTTGTACTATGTCAAGCGAGATATGCCCCTTTTCCACCGGCTCTAGTTAGGGTGCGTGGCTCAGCTCCACTCAGTCTCACTCCACTCAGTACAGTACCTGTTTTGTTTCCCCTGACTGCTGGAGCTATGGCGGCTGAAGCTCGCATCAGCTGCAAGTGTAGTGCGCTGTGCTGTTATTAACATCAATGTGTGACATTGTCACATTAAAGTAATCTGCGTGAAATGATAAAAATTTTATAAATAAACTGAAAATAAAAACATTAATAAACAGAATGCTAATAATGTTTGTATTATTTTATATGCAGAAATGTTTTATATGTTTTTTTCATGTGTAAAATGATACACTGAAATACTTACCTGGACCACAGCCCAGCCAGAACTCATAAAATAGGGCTCAGAGGTTCTGATATGAGGGGGATGTGGCAGGAGAACCAGAGAGGAGAGAGGCTGCTGTCTGGACTGGTGATGACTGGTGAAGTTTGCCTGAAGGAGTAACAATTTTGAGCTTTATGAGGAAGTTTTTGTCTCAGCCATGGCAATAATGAGGACAAGGACTTTAAAGCCCAGAACCAGGGACTTTTGACCGCAGTGAAGTTAGTTTTAAGTTGGATATATGATATTCGTGCTCCGTTGGTTCAGCAGGGTCTTCTTCCCGTTTGATCTGATGGAGGCAGTCTGATTACAGGTAGCTGCTCTCTGCCTGCTCTCTCCTCCTTTTCACACTGGTTCACTTAAGACCGTCAATAAATTTCCAAGCCAAACATGCTGTTTCATGGTGTTATTGTTTTATGTGTTTTAGGGGAAATGTTTGTGCATCTGAACAGCTGCTTTTGTGTGATCAGCTGATTTAGGATCTTATTAAATACAGCGCCCTACCTATGTGTAATTCAGAAAGCCGATGTGTCCTCTTTCCTCTCTTTCAGCTTTCAGGCGTTGTTTATGACTTGTAAATAGTAAAATTATATTTCGGTTTGACCCGCTCCATTTCCGCTCCAGTCATTATGGTCCTTAATTTCATTGTAGTTGCATTGAGAATATTTTGGTAATTTTAATGACAAACTATTTTTAAGGCATTTTTAAAATTGGCCAGGTACTGTAGAAGTGATGGTTAACCATTTTTGGTGGATAAAGCTCTAAGTCCAGGCATTTAACAAAACACTCATATTGTTCCTTCTACAGTCATGGTCATCTGAGAATATTTTGGAAATCTTGTGTTGAAATTGGGATTTTTAAAGAACACTTCAATTAGGATCATTACAGGCTTGTGCTTTATACTGTTTTTTGTTGAACGTTTTTCTCCAATGCTACAAATTAGCCTCAATGCAATGTCAGGGCAAAGCCTGTGAGGTCTGACTGCCTCTGCAAGATTTGGTCATATTAATTTGTGATCGCATGCAAGGTTGGCGGTGCGCATGACGTGCACAAGAACCAGAAAATACTGGAAAATAACTGACATAGCAGCCTTGTAGGGAGTGGCAACCGCTACTCAGAAACAAAAATTCAGACCCCCTAATAACTAGGGGGCACTATTACATGTGACAATGCGTTTGGGCTTATAACTTCCAAACCGTAAGTCCCACACTCCAAAGCTTAATATCCCCTTGTTCCTTCGATGATTTTGCATCACTTTGTAATAGGCCACGCCTACTTCCACCTAACTAAATTAATTGCTACGTTGCGACAAAGGCAAAATCTATTTTCGATAACTACTCCTACATTTTAAGCTCAATCAAGGTGAAACTCTGCACATACCATCTACAGAGTTAGTGGGAAAAAATGGTGTAAAATAATTCTCAAATGTTGTTAAAGCTACGTGCGGACAAACTTTAATCACAAGCTAGCACAAAGGTTAATTGACTATATCCCTACCATATTTCATGATTTCCAAACAAGATTAGGGTTCCTGATAGAGGATGAGTTATTGTGCCTATACGTTTAGTTTGATGTCCATTCAATCATGGGGGTGGTGCTATACGCACCAAAAGTTTATATCAGCATAACGGATTGATGGATTGACACGCAACTTAGTACATATGCTCAAGATCTTGGCCTTAGGACATATTTTTAATATGATTAAGTAGTGGGCGTGGCTTATATGCTATCTCACATTTGATCTTTGAACTCACTGAATTTGAAAGATTTTGTCAGGGAAATTACAGATCGTAGGCAGAATTGTGCTACCTAGGAAAATTTAAAAAAAGTCTGAGTTTCACCTCTAGATGGTGCTGTTAAAAAGTAAAATGTGTTTTGGTGATTATCTCTGAAACTGCTACTTGCAGACACAAAATCTCAATTCCTGGATGTTTTTTGAGTCATGCTGAATCATGTGAGTTTAGAAAGAAAATCGTAGAGTTATGCTAATTAGCAACAATGTTGCATAATATGTGAAACATATTTTCGTTAACTCCTTAGGGCCGAGGCGAATCGATGCAAAACGACCTGGTGAGACTGCAGACATAGCCGATAAAACAATATGGAACGTATTTCAAAAATGTTTTTCGGTTTGGGAGATAAGCAAACAAATTTCTTTGAAGCATAAAAAAAGTTTTTATGGCCCCACTTGAAAATAGATTAAGATCTACAAATACCATACCAGTAGTGCATAACATCAAACTGAAGTGATGCACTCATTTTTAGAGGGATCCAAGCCCAGGGGGGCCCTATAAGCAAGATAAATTTATATAGCCACAATGGCTGAATGGATTTTCATAAAATTTGGTACATTCCTTCAGGATATCACCTAGAGACAATGTTATCAATATAGTAATGATTGGCCAAAGTGGGCGTGGCTTATGGGCAACGTATGACGTTTGGTAATAAAGCTAGCGGCTGTATCTCCAGTTTTAAGCCAAACACCGTGGAATTTTGCACACTATTTAAGTAGACAATGCCGATAATTCCTCATAACATAAACATCAATTTGGACTGCCCACTTGTGTACAAATAATTTATAAAGATATTGCTAATAGATAATGATGATTATAAATTAATTTGGATGAAACAAATTCAGGTATGGTGGCTGAGAAACTTCAGGTTGATTCTTCATATTAAAGATGTTCTTGGTGAATTTTTAGAGATTTTTCTGACAAACAATGGATTTTACTTGAATTGTTAAATTCTGGTCATAGTTTCTAATATCACTGAAATGATAATTCTTCTTTAAAAAAATCATTAAAATTAGGGATATGATAAACAATGTATATTATTCCACATATAGATTTGGTTATCTGAGAATATTTAGGGAATTTTATGAAATACCATGTATTTTTTATAAATGTTTCAATTTGGCTAAGTACTATGGAAATGAAGGTTAACGATTTTTGCTTGAAAAGGTAATTAATTCAGGCACTTGTATAAACACTCATAGTCTTCCTTCTACAGTCATGGTCATCTGAGATTATTTTGGAAATTTAGTGATGAAACTGGGATTTTTAAAGAACACTTTGATTAGGGTCATTACAGGCTTGTGCATTATAATTTTTTTGTTGAAAGTTTTTCTCCAATGCTATAAATTAGCCTCAATGCAATGTAAGGGCAAAACCTGTGAGGCCTGAGTGCGTCTGCAAGCAAGTTCTAACCTGGCCCTATGAAAAATGTGGTCATATTAATTGACGATCGCGCTCTAGGTTGGCGGTGCGCGTGGCGTGCTTGGAGGTGCGAGGCTGGGGGCAGACTTGCTGGGAAGGGCTTGGAACCCATGCATAACTGCTTGCAGTTCTAGTTGGTTTTGGGTTTTTCTAATTTTTCTTCTCACAGTTGAGTTTTTAAATCTCTTTCTGTTTATTGTTTTAGAGGTGGCTCTGTAGTTGTTTAGGTTTGTTTTCTTGTGGATGTTTTCAGTTCAAAGATGGCTTTTCTTTCTGCTGTCGGTGGAGGAGGACGCTTTTCTCTGTCTCCCGCACCCTCCCATATCTGCCCTGCTTTAGCTCTGTGTCTTGTCTTTCTTTTTGGAGCCTCTTTTTGGAACCTCTTCTTCCAAAATTCTGAGTTGTCAGCTGTTCTCTTAATGCAATTGATAAAATTTTCTCGACTAGAAGACAGGGTGAAGGGGAACCCTCTTGTCCAGACGGGACATTTTTCTCCGGATACACGATGGACTCCTGGCAGAAGTGTTGGATTGTGTGTCTGTCGATATTGTCAGTCGAGGATGTCGAAGATGTGTCCTGCTAAGGATAATGTGTGAAATATGATTTTTTTCCCCTCTTCTTACCTAATGTGGTCTCTTTTCTCATCTACCTAAATGTGTGATTTTATTACTTTTCATAGATTTTCAGATTTCTTAGAAGGATTACCAGCGAAAGCCAAATGTTATTAGTATTTGAAAATTTGGACTACAGCTGTTTTTACACCAATGACCAGAGAATTTTAGATTTCCTTAAAGGATTGTATTACAACTACAGTATATTATACCAGTGACAGCCAAACATTATTAGTATTTAAGTGGACTAAAACTGTTTTATACCAGTGACCAAGCTTATTTGAATGTGGGGGACCACAACTGCGTCATACCAGCGACCTCAAGGTAATCCTTGAGGGCCAATATTATCATTTTTCTTCTAGTACAGGATAGAATTTCTTACCACAGAGGACTTAATGAGCTAAATACCTCTATTAAAAAGATTGGATTAGAAACAGCTCTTACCAGTAAACTCCCAAGGATTATTAATGTCATTTGATTTGTTTTTCTGTGTTTGATTTTCTGTATCATTGTAACGTTTTTCCTCGTGTACAGCGCTTTGAGTGCCTTGTTGCTGAAAACCGCTATATAAATAAACTCGACTTGACTTGACTTGACCTAATAGTGCTTTCAGGTTTATGTTCTGTTACAGTTATGTTTCTTAGGTTTGATTATGTCCTTGAATTTCTGTTTTGTTCCAGTTATGTTTTGTTTCCACTCCCTGCCTCTGTCAGCCAGTAATCAACTTCATTCGGTCCACCTGCACTATGCAATCAGTCTCCTCGCTTCACCTGTACCATGCTCCATATATACACCATATATACATGAGGAATGAATAGCAGTGTTCATGCCTCGTGGAAACATTACAGTTTCAGTTCCTCTGTTCATGCCAAGCCTGTCTTGCCTGTTATCATGCCAAGCCTGTCCATGCCTGTTTCTGACACCACCTGCTAAGGTGAGTTTTATTTATTAAATATTTTTTTTCAACTCACCATGCCATGCTGCTTCCTGCCTGTCTGCATTTTGGAGTCCACCACGACACCACGTTTCTGACACAGATTGCACCTGGGGAGTGGATGTACAGAAAGTAGTTGCACAGATTTTGGAAGGACCCCATGTGGATTGGAAAGGTAAGCTCCACCACATGCAGTGTGAAGGTTTGGTTGGATGAGGGCCAAACTAAGTGAGAGCCATCCTCTGAAAGAAACCTCAGAGAAATCACAAAACACCTGAGGGAGTACATGCAAATAGGTTAAGTTTGATATCTTTGGTCTTAGGGGCTTGGTCACCTCAAAAGAGGGAACATGATAGAGAAATAAATGATACAAATTTTAATTGTTTAATTTAAAGGAGCGTGTGCCAGTTAATTTGAAATAAGGTGTCTGCATTGGAACATGGTGGTACAAACATCAGGGGGGAAGAAGAAAATTTTAAGGTGTAAATAACCAACAAACAAATGTGTATATCTATGCATCAGAAAAAAACTTTTGGAACAGTTTGCATGAGGGGTTGAAGGAGTGCTCAGCTATATGTCAATTCGAATAACTTCACGAAGAAAAATTATCAATTCCAATGTGCTTCTGAGTTAATTTTTCATAGATACTGTTGTTTGCAACTTAGATTGTAAATTAGCTTGATATAAGGCCTTGAATGTTTCATTACAGTTGTACCTTTTAAAGTGATCATCTTAGGGAGTGGCTACATGTTGACTGGACAGGAAAGATGTGCCCTGGTTACCCTCTCCATCCAACATGCCCTGACACCGATTGGCCCACTTCATCAGGGGGATCCTTTCAAGGCAGGGCAAGTTTATTAATATAGCACATTTCAGTTGCAAAACAAAGTGCTGTACATGAAAATAAAGAAAAAGACACATAATAGGAAAAGTTTTTTGCTGTGGCATAAAGGTAATTAAAGAGAATAAAAAATTTATAATTAAAAAGATGATAATAAAAAAATATGATACAATCATTGATAAGTGATGAATAAAAGGAAAGCTGGACTGAAAACTATTCTATTCTTTGAGATACGGGAAGCCAGTATAAGGACTTTAGACCTGGGGTAATGTTCTCCACTTTCGTAGTTTTAGTGAGGATGCAGGAAGCAACGTTCTGGATCAGCTGTAGCTGTCTGATCGACTTTTTAGGCAAACCTGTGAAGACACTGTTAGAGTAATCAATTCTACTAAAGATGAACGCATAAATTAGTTTTTCAAGGTCCTGCTGAAATATTAGTCCTTTGCTCTCCTGCTCACAGCCAAACAGACATCACACCCTCCTTTGACCCACAGGACCCACAGCTGTCCAGTAACACCTCAAATGTTTTATCTTCCACCTCAGCCATAGACCCTTCTGCTTCTACAAGGGTTAGGGTTAGGGTTAAACATAAAACGTGGTTTAAACTTGTTGAGCTCCAATAATTCCACCATGCATAATGATACGCCTGAACACCCCAGTCCGGATGTCGGGAGAAAGAACGGATGAAGAGCAGGAAATTAAGATTAACACAAGTTTAATTTGGTAGATGATAAGTCCAATGATTTCCAATGCAAAAGGAATACAAACAGAATAACAAAAAGAAAGAAGATTACCTAAGGGCACTTAGGGAGAGCTCGGTGTCAGCAAAACAAGGCTATCTTTAACCGAGTGGTCTGCCTCATCACAGATGCCAGAACATCTTATACCCTCCACTTCAAAGCTTACTGACTGAGCCTCCCCATTATGCAGCCTGGCGCTGTAAATCAGTCAAGCCCCCCTTGTGGTTAGTTTATTATCTATACCATGCGACGTTTATTGCTTCACTGCCCATACAGCCAGCATTTACTGCTTGCAGCTGCTGAGAACATCCTGAACATCCTGACCTGGAATTAACCCTTTCTCCAACCTGAAGCCTGCTGTGACCTCTGACTTCTCCCTCTCAGGCTCACAATACATGTTATGTCTCAGTTTTATGGTTATACATGCGAACTGAACTAATAGCATGAAAGTACATGATTTTAATTGTCAACAAACTAAACAATGATAACTTATATACATTTTTCCAACAATTCCCTCCTGTTTATTATTGGTTAGTTTAATATCACATCCATGTATACACTTCCAAAAAGTTTTATGCATATACTTGATTAATACATTAAACTATTGTTAGGTTGATTTCTCCCCCATAGAGTCATCATAGTCCTGGTCCTCGTCCAAAGGTTGGTAATCCTGGGACAACATTGTATCAATAATTCCTCCAACCATCCTTAATATCATTGCTCTGATACAGGGAACAACACACAGAGTAAAAAGGCAGAACAACAATAACACAACGATGACAGGGGTCATGATTTTCAAAAACAGTTGCTACCACGGACCTGAAGTAAGCCATGAAAAAAGGCTTCTTCGGCCGGGATGGACATCCTGCTACATACCCCTTTTAATTTCATTTAATTGGTGTATAGCATCACTCACTCTGTGTCCATCTTCGCCGTTGGTCTCATCAGGGATGTAGATGCAGCAGGTCTCGTTCAGGAGACAGCAAACTCCCCCAACCGAAGCCGTCAGCAGGTCCAACACCATCCTGTTTTGCAACACCAGGGTTCGAAGAGCTGTGACTTCTGTGGACAGTCCTGTAAGAGCTTTTGTGGTTGCATTAACAAACAGTCCCAGTCGATAATCTATAGTTTCTAATCCAAGCATTTTCTTTCCTACTCCCAACCATGGGAATAAACTTAGCAAAACCTTATTTCCTGTTGATCTATGCTTGAATTCCTCAGGAACATCTGATCCCCACACACTCATGTGGCTTCACACAGATGAGTTCTCTCTTAGTCCTATTTAGGGAAGGTTGAACTGAAATGACATAAGTGTGGTCAGTGACATAAACAGGTGCACAAACACCACTCCAACTTGGAGGCAACTGCAAATAAATGGCAGTTCCACACATCCAGTGAAATCCATCTATTGTATGAATGCCCTTTAGATCATGGACCTTTCCCCCTGGTTCAGCTTGGTGGGAAGAATAATAGTAAGTTGTGTTACACATGCGCATTGGAATAGTCCCTTTAGTAGGTGCCTACGACAAAATGAGAAAAATAGGAACCTGCCAGAAGCTCTACATAGTTGGACACAGGGGTTGTAACATTAAACTGTTTAAACTACTTGGCACTGGTACTGGTCTAGCTGTCAACTTGGGCTGGCTGGAAGAGATAGGAAGTTCAGTGCATACATAACAACCAAAATGTTCCTGGACTTGGTTGCAATTTTTTGCATATTGGTACCAGCTGTTAGTCTCATAACAGGAATATATATCTTGTATAAACATTCCATGGAAATCTTCATTTATCCACCTCTTTAATTTCTGGAGATTATGAGATTGTGGAAATGTCTAGCATATTATCAACACAATTAGGGCACATATGATAAACAAACTAAATGTGTCAACATCTTTCCTTTAGATTTACCTATTAGTCTCTCTCTCACCCCTAAGGGCTAGGAAGGATCGTTGGTTTCTTCGCTGACGTTGAGACGAAGCCTCCACTAGACTGCATCCCACTGTCTTCCTCCTGGATGAGCATCACCTGTTGAAAAACTTTCATCATTGTATTAGTCAGTTTGTTTCAAATATTCAATCAGATCTTTATGTTATACCAGTAGGTGAAGTTATTCATATCTCATGTAGACTGACATATACTGTTGCATTTATCAGATTGTCTATGTATGCTGCTGCAATGTCTATCATCTCCTCGTTCTCATCAACTTCCTCTTTTCCTTCTTTAACAACATTCTGTTCCCCATAATCCAGTCATTCTTGACTGGGTTGTCCAGTTGGACAGTTTTTTTAGCCCAGTGTCCATGTTGTCCACAGGACCAACATGTGTCATATCACCTCCTCTTCCTCTGATTCTACCCCTCACCCTACTTACTGATCCTCCATAAAATATGTAATCTTCAGCATAGAATTATCAGTAGGGGGTTGTTTTTTCTTTCCACTGACCAACTTTTCAGCATGCATTGCCCAGTTCTGCCAACTGCTAATCGAGCAGGTGGGTAGATTAATATTATGTTTTGTGACCCAGTTACGAATCTTAGGCAAAGCATTTGCCTGGAAGGCATTTTTCAACTGCTGTTGATAGGGACTGTCATCAACATTATCGTGTTGCAGTCCACTATTACTTTTAAACACTTCTTCCATTCTCATTCTGTACTCAATGATTGGCTCCCCTATTTTCTGTTTAGTCTGGTTAATGATGGTATAATCTGCTCTCTGTCTAAACTCTCCTTCTAACATTTCCCCACAACACCGCAAATTGTGGATTATCTGTTCCACTGGCACTAAGGGTTCAGGGCAATTGCAGCTGCAGCAGCGCCCTGGGGTTGTGGCTGCCTGCCCCTGCCCCTTAGTACACAAGTGTCGTTATCTTCTTCTCTGGCCTCTGCTATATAAACCTCCTCGCTCTTTTTTTGTCCGCTGCCTTTCTATTATAAGCTTCAACAAGCCATTTAAAAAAAAAATGTTTAAATCTGACTTTCTGTTGTAGTCTCTGTACCAAATGGGTACAAGCAGGAACCGAAAAACCTCCTTTAAAATTATAATCTTTCTACCATTTGGCAAGGTTTTTTACTGTATCTGGACCTTTTGAGTGCATAAACTTTGCATCTCCTTCTAACGGGGGCTGCTTCCGAACGCAGTTCCCCATTTTAAGAGTTGTTTTTTTTTTTTAGTCTAAAAACCGTTGATAAAAACTGAGTTCTACTTCTACTAATTTATATTAGCGCTATTTATTTCATTCTTTGTGCTTTATTATATATACTTTTATCCTATTTACTCTAGTTAATAATTATTATTCGGACTCCGCTCTATTTATATATATTTAACAGGGGTATAGTTTTCATATATATTTTTGTAGCCTATCATCAAATCAAAACAGAATTCCTCAAAGGGCCCCTAACATCTCCCAAAAAACAGGCTTCTAGATCAAACACCTAATTTTGATCCGGTTTTCCGCACTGAGTTCTACTCTCGGAGATTGCAGGGGTTTTAGACTGAGATTTGATGGCACCTAATATCCAAATCAGAATTCCCCACGACACACCTTAGCAGTCAACAACTTTATGTTAACAACAGCAAGGGTTCGGTTGTCTCACTGAGTGAATTATGTGATTCTGCATTCATACACACCCCCTGTTTATTATCAGCCCTCTTCAAAAACTGCAGTTCTGTTAAAAGCCGAGCATACTGGCTCGCGTACTAATCTAGCGCTAACGCCAAGCTTACTGGCTTGCTTATTTCTTTTTATATGCTTAGTTGGTTCTGTATTACCTATGCATTCATTCACACTGTCTGTCGGAACGCGTTGATCCACCTTCCCGGTGCCCCTTGGTCGATTCGGTGGTTACCAACACAGAATTCACTGTGCAGGATTTTTGTTCTCCAGACGTTCTGAAGGCTGCGCAGACTGAAACCCCACATGCGCCGCAGGGCCCCGGGTGGCAGATTTCTAGCGATCCGGCTCAAAGGACCAAGAAATGATAGAGTTAGAAAGCTAATAAACACAGACAAGTGTAAAATAAGACACAAGTGAACCAAGTAAGTTTGACTTGCAAGGCTGAGACAGTCCTCTGCCAGAACAGCGACTTCCTTCTCACAAAGGGAGAAATCCTTGCACCACCCTTTTATTTACAACTCACATTTCTACAAGCAAAAAGCGGGAATTGGTTCAGCCAATTCTTACAGAGATCTCAACCTAAAAGTGTAGTCATTCCCATATATGGTATAAGCTTGTCATGTCCGGGGAGTGATCCACTCCAGACCGCATTCCTTCACCTTCCACAAACACTTTTTTACACTAAAAAACAATCATAGGAATCATCTTAACTATAGTAGAACTTCAAACATAAAGGTGGTTTAAATAAAACAATGTTAACTTATTTACATTTTTCCAACACAGCCCTAGAGTCCTGAGTGGCTGTGCAGAGCAGCTCTGTGGGATTCTGCAGCACCTCTTCAATCTTAGCCTGGCACAGAAGAAGGTTCCAGTGTTGTGGAAGACCTCCTGTCTTGTTCCAGTACCAAAGAGAACTCACCCATTAGTCCTCAATGACTATAGAGCTGTTGCCCTGAAATCCCATATCATGAAGGTCCTAGAGAGGCTCCTGTTGGCCCACCTGAGTAAGCAAACAATAAACTGTCAGGACCCCCTTCAGTTTGCTTATCGCTGTGGAGTTGGAGTTGAAGATGCCATCATACACCTGCTTCAACAAACCCACTGTCATCTGGACAAAGCCAGCAGCACTGTGAGGATCATGTTCTTTGATTTCTCCAGTGCATTTAACACAATCCAACTTAGGTCCTTTGATGTTTGCAGCAAGATGCTGCTTCTCTTCTATAAGTCTGTTGTGGAGAGTGTGATCTCTTCTGCCATCATCTGCTGGGGTAGCAGCATCAGAGCCAGGGACTTAAAAAAGCTCAACAAGCTGATAAAGAAGGCTGGCTCTGTTCTGGGGACTCCTCTGGAACCTCTGGAGATAATTGTGCAAAGAAGGATTCTTCATAAAATGAAGAACATTGTGGAGAACCCTGAGCATCCTCTTCATGAGACTGTCCTACAACAACATTTAATTTCCCTTTGGGAGTAATAAAGTATTTTTGAATTGAATTGAATTAATCCTGTAGATGTTCTTTAGGTGATAGAAGGCTGACTTTGTTACTGTCTTTATATGCCTCTGAAGGTTCAGGTCTGAGTCCATCACTACACCCAGATTTCAAACCTGATTGGTGGTTTCTAGCTGTATTAACTGAAGCTGTGTGCTAACGTTTAAACGCTCTTCCTTTGGTCCAAAAATGATTACTTCAGTTTTGTTTTGATGCAGTTGAAGAAAATTTTGGCACATCCATGCATTGATTTCTTCTAAGCATTTACCCAGCACTTGAATGGGTTCATAGTCACCTTGTGACAATGTAATGTATAGTTGTGTGTTGTCTTCATAGTTATGCTAACTTATGTTGTTTTTTTATTATAATCTAATTTAGGGGGAGCATGTAAATGTTGAATAGGAAGGGCCCTAAAATGGACCCTTGGGGAACGCCACATGTGATTTTTGTGGTCTCTGATGTAAAGTTACCTACTGACACAAAAAAGTACCTGTCCTTCAAGTAGGATTTAAACCAATCAAGTGCTGTTCCAGAAAGGCCGACCCTGTTTTCCAGGCTTTCTAATAAAATGAGGTGATCAACTGTGTCGAATGCTGCACTAAGGTCCAATAATACCAGCACTGTGGTTCTTCCACAGTCTACATTTATACGGATGTCATTGAACACCTTGACAAGAGCAGTCTCTGTACTGTGGTGAGCATGGAAGCCTGACTGGAAGACGTCGAAATGGCTGGTCATTGTTAGGAAGTTGTTTAACTGCTGAAACACAGCTTTTTCAATAATCTTACTGATGAAGGGGAGGTTTGAGATAGGCCTGTAGTTCTGTAGTAGCAGCTTGTTCAAGTTGCTCTTTTTCAATAGAGGTTTGATAATTGCTGTTTTTTGGGGGAAAACACCTTACAAAAGGGACATGTTTATTATTGGAGTTATATCAGATGTTATGACAGGCAACGCTTTTTGAAGGAAAGCTGTGGGTAAAACATTGAGACAGCAGGAAGAAGAGTTCAGATGCTACAGTTAAAGGAGGGTTTGTGAAACTGTCGACCGTGGTAAATAAGGCACGAGCATTGTTAATGTTTTTGCTGATGATCTCAGAGAAGAAAGATTCTCTCACATTTTTCAGTTGTAAATTATATCTGTGGAGTCTCTCTTTATAGATGTTATAGTGAACCTGGGGTTTAGTCTTTCGCCACTTGCGTTCAGCTTTCCGACACTTTTGTAATTTCTGACTGGTGGAGCACTTCTCCATGGAGACTTTTTCTTCCCAGAAACGACCTTTGCTTTAATTAGAGAAATTGAATAAATGATGTCCGAGATTTTGGAAAGAACGTTGTCTACCAGCTCATCTACAGTGTTACAGGGCAAACTGGAGGAAGAGTAAATCTGGTTAAAGGTTTCATCAGCGTTGTCCTTCAAGATGCGTTCTTATAATGTCTCTTTGGCTAACTGAGTCACTGCAGATGATGCTTTCAAAAATAACAGAAAAGTGGTCAGATAGGGCAACATCAGTTACAGACACCCTGGAAATGTTTAGACCATTAGTGATGATCAAGCCCAAAATATGTCCCTGTTTGTGCGTTTGCTGTTTAACATGTTGAGTCAAACCAAAATTTCTAGGAGTATCACATAGTTCTATTGCACTTCTGTCTTCAGGATTGTCAGTATTAATGTTGAGTTCTCCCACAATAATTAAACAGTCATAATCAACACATATCACAGCTAAAAGCTAATTAAAATCACTAAAAAAGTTAGTTTTGAACTGATGAGGGATGTAAATATTAAAGAACATGGTTTGGACCGAGCTTTATTGATCTAATGTTCAATAAATCCAGTTTATATCACTAAGTGGCTGATGTTATCTCTGTGTCTGGTTTTAGCTGACAGTTTACGGCTTTAAAGTTTGATTGTTTATTACTGTCTCTTATCCTGTTAGCTTTGTTCTTTCTGTCACGTATAAGCACAGAGGTTTTACAACTATCTCCTATTAGGGCCCCAAGTTTTTCCTGGACATGCTCATTTCTGATAGAGTTACCACTGGGGCCCAGACTGTATCACAGAGAAGTGATTTGAAGGTCCTTAACTGAAGGAGATAGATTAAGAGGTGGTGGGGCTCTGCGGCTTTTGGAAGATGTTCAATTCAATTCAGTTTTATTTATATAGCGCCAATTCACAACACATGTTGTCTCAAGGCACTTCACAAAAGTCAGGTACATACATTCTAATTAATCCTAACCATTAAACAGTGCAGTCAGAGTTAGTTATTAATTCAAACTGGATAAAAAGTTTTTCTGTCTAAGGAAACCCAGCAGATTGCATCCAGTCAGAGACTTGCAGCATTCACTCCTCCCGGATGAACATGTAGAGACAGTGGACAGTCACTGGCGTTGACTTTGCAGTAATCCTTCATACTGAGCATGCATGTAGCGACAGTGGAGAGGAAAAACTCCCTTTTAACAGGAAGAAAGCTCCAGCAGAACCAGGCTCAGTGTGAGCGGCCATCTGCCACGACCGACTGGGGGTTAGAGAGAACAGAGCAGAGACAAAAAGAGAACAAAGAAGCACTGATCCAGGAGTACTTTCTATGGGAAGGAAAAGTAAATGATAATGGATGTAGCTCCTTTAGTCGTTTTACCTAGAAAGAAAGAACAGATAAACTCTGAGCCAGTTTTCAAGGTTAGAGTCTGAAAGAGAGCACATAGTTAGTTACAGTAAAAGCTCAGTCAATCGCCATGTCTAGGAGAGAGAAAGGGTTAAACACTGAAAGACAGGGCCATGTGGATCATCGGTAGAGGGTGAGAATTAAGTTGTTGCCAGCAGAAGCTCGGACGATGCCCCTCTCCAGAAAGGTGTCACAGGTAGACAGAGTCAGGCCAGGTGTAGCTTCTAGGAAGAGAAAAGAGAGAGAACAAAGTTAAAAGCTGAAATAACAGCAAATAATGCAAAATTCGAGAGTAGTGTGAGAATGTAGCGAAGAGGGTGAAAGTGGTCATTATGTCCTCCAGCAGCTTAAGCCTGTAGCAGCATAACTACACAGAAAGTTTCAGTTCAGATTATTTAGTTAAACAGCGCTTATTTTCAACAATGTCGTTTCAAGGCACCCCACAAAGGGTCCCATTGATGGTCATTGTTATACTAAAAACCACAAGGATTGGGATACCTCTCTCTGTCAGACTGATTATAACCATTGGAAAAGAGAAGTGGTCATACAGGTAACAGAAATGGAGGGTGTGTTTGCACCTCAACCATAACTGAGCCGGTTTAGGCTAAACCTGACTCCCCCTTACTCCATCCAAAGGGAGGGAGGAAGGCTCCCTCCCTGATAACCTAAGCCACTCTAACTATAAGCTTTATCAAAAAGGAAAGTTTTAAGCCTAGCCTTAAAAGTAGACAGGGTGTCCGCCTCACGGACCAAAACCGGGAGCTGGTTCCACAGGAGAGGAGCCTGATAACTAAAGGATCTGCTTCCCATTCTACTTCTAGAGACTCTAGGAACCACCAGTAAACCTGCAGTCTGAGAACGAAGTGCCCTGTGAGGAACATATGGAACAATCAGATCTCAGATGTATGATGGAGCTAGATCATTAAGGGCTTTATATGTGAGGAGGAGAATTTTACATTCTATTCTTGATTTATCAGAGAGCCAATGAAGGGAAGCTAAAATAGGAGAAATATGATCTCTCTTTGTAATTTTCATCAGAACTCTTGCTGCAGCATTTTGAATCAGCTGAAGGCTTTTAACTGCATTTTGTGGACATCCTGATAGTAAAGAATTACAATAGTCCAGCCTTGAAGTAACAAATGCATGGACTAATTTTTCAGCGTCACTCCTGGATAGGTTATTTCTAATTTTGGCAATGTTCTGGAAGTGAAAGAAGGAAATTCTAGAAACCTGTTTAATATGGGATTCAAATTACATGTTCTGGTCAAAAGTAACACAAAGGTTTTTTACTTTATTACCGGAGGTCAAAGATGTTGGTTTAGTAACGTGGCCTGGGCCTCGGGGGGTGTTGAATGGAGAAGATGTCAGAGTCATTTGGGTCCCAATCTTTAAAATTTCTTTCATGTTGTCAGTGAAATCCAGAAAAGCAAGAACTGGGCTGGGTGGAGAGTTCTGTGCAGGCTGGGTCGGGGTCTGGGGTGAAGGGGGTTTAACGGGGGGAGGTCGGTCTGGGTTGGGGTTGGGGGGAAGGGTGTTTAACGGGGGGTCCACTTCTTTTGTGGAATTCGGCAGGGGGACCTTTTGTGATGAATTCTCTCTCTCCGCCAACTGCTCTATCTCTGCTGGAGCTGTTGGTGGCAGCTTTATCATTGTTGTTGATACTCCATGTTCTCTGCTGAAGGTCGAGGCTGCTGGCAGATTATTTACTGAATATAAGAGATTAGATGTGAGACGTCTGGCTCCCTGCTTGTTCAAACAGAAACCATTTTGCTTGAAAAGGTGTCTTTTTTCCCAAAAAATATTAAAGTTGTCGATGAAGTTCAGAAAAATTTGTTTATGTGTTTGAATTGATACTGCTGCTGAGTTAGTTCAGACTCATAATGCAGCAGGGGGAGTCCAGACAGTCACATACCAAGACGCCAACCAAGATGGCGCCGACGATGGCAGCCTCGGAGCTTCGCTCTCTCCTTGTTTTTGTATTTTGTGTGCCTATATGTTTTTCGAGCCACAGTACTGTGGTCTCGGGCCACAATTCGGTGGTCTCATTCAGTAGAGAGGAACTTCTCAACATCAGAGAGTCCTCTCTTGGGATTTTTTCACCATCTTTCATCCATCCAAGGTTCACTGAGCTTCTGGCAAGTGGAGCGGCAGCACTCTACGGGATACTGCGCCGGAAGCGTCAGAGGGGAAAGCGAGCTGGCGCCCTGGTAAAGCTCCGCAAAAGAGGACTTCGCACACCACTGCCTTCAATACATCTGGCAAATGTCCGCTCTCTAAGCAACAAGATGGACGAGCTACTTCTTCTCACCGGTAAAAACTTGGACCTCCGCAGATCAGCGGTTCTCTGCTTCACCGAGACATGGCTGAGTGACAACATCCCGGACCGCGCACTGCTGATACCGGACTTCCAGCTGTTCAGAGCGGATCGCAGCGCGGAGCTATCAGGGAAGAAGCGAGAAGGCGGAATCTGCTTTTATATAAACGAAGGTTGGTGCAGAGACATAAAAGTGCTGGGGAAAACATGTAGTCCGGATCTGGAGTCATTTTCCATAATCTGTAAACCGTTTTACTCACCGAGAGAGTTTTCCTCGTTCATAATAATGGCTGCACTTCTGCCGCAGAAAAACATCTTGCTGAGCTGATTACAGACGTGGAGAAAAAACACCCTGACTCTTTCATCATAATACTGGGAGATTTTAACAGCGCAGATCTCTCTAACGAGCTCCCAAAATACAGACAGCATATTAAGTGTCCCACCAGAGACAAAAACACACTGGACCACTGTTACACAGCTTTTAAGGACTCATACCATGTTGTTACCAGGGCTGCTCTGGGACTTTCGGATCATTGCCTTATCTACCTCATCCCAACTTACAGACAGAAACTAAGAGCTTCCAAACCCGTGGTTCACACTGTTAAAAAGTGGACTGAGGAATCGAAGCAGATGCTACAGGCCTGCTTTGAATGCACAGTCTGGACTGTTTTTGAAACCTCAGTAACTGATTTAAACGAACTAACTGATGTGGTGACATCATACATCAGTTTCTGTGAGAACATGTGTGTGCAGACCAAGACCTTCTGCACCTTTGGGAACAACAAGCCATGGTTTACTCCACACCTCAGGAATCTGCGCAGGGTCAAGGAAGAAGCTCACAGCAGTGGAGATTGGGCGAGGTACAGGCAGGCCAGGAACAGACTTACAAAGGAGATCAAAGCAGCCAAGAGAAGCTACAGTGAGAAGCTGAAAAACAGCCTTTCTACTGGTGACACTTCGGCTGTATGGACTGGTCTGAGAAACCTGACTGCCTACAGAAGCCCCACCACCCTTCCTGAACAAAGTCCTCGCCTGGCTAACCGTCTGAATGGCTTCTACTGCAGACATGACAAGAAGCCATTCACACCTCGAACCAACTCCTCCACATCCCATTCAGGAACACGTTCGACCAGTAAAGCAACCAACCCCCTACCTTCAGATCCTCTGCCTGCACTAAAGATCTCTGAGGATGATGTAAATAGGCTCTTTCAGCGCATGAAAACAAAAAAAGCTGGAGGCACTGATAACGTCTCCCCATCATGCCTGAAAGCCTGTGCAAATCAACTCGCTCCAATCTTCACCCGGATCTTCAACAAGTCACTGGAGAAGTGTGAAGTCCCCTCCTGCTTCAAACGATCCACCATCATCCCAGTGCCCAAGAAACCCACCATCCTAGGATTAAATGACTACAGGCCTGTAGCCCTGACGTCTGTGGTCATGAAATCCTTTGAGCGGCTGGTGTTGAAGCACCTGAAAGACATCACATGCCCTCTACTGGACGCCCTGCAGTTTGCTTACCGAGCAAACAGGTCGGCAGATGATGCTGTTAACTTGGGTCTACACTTCATCCTGCAACACCTCGACCGCCCAGGGACCTACGCCAAGATCCTGTTTGTAGACTTCAGCTCTGCCTTCAACACCATCATACCAGACATCCTCCACCAGAAGCTCACCCAGCTCAACGTCCCAGCCTCCACCTGTCAGTGGATCAACAGCTTCCTGACAGACCGACAGCAGCAGGTGAGACTGGGGAGCATCTTCTCCCGAACCAGATCAATAAGTACTGGTGCCCCCCAGGGATGTGTTCTATCCCCACTCCTCTTCTCCCTGTACACAAATGACTGCACCTCAGCGGACTCGTCCTTGAAACTCCTTAAGTTTGCAGATGACACCACTGTCATTGGACTGATCCAGGACGGTGATGAGTCTGCATACAGACAGGAAGTGGATCGCCTGATACACTGGTGTAGTCAGAACTGCCTGAAACTAAACCCACTCAAGACTGTGGAGATGGTTGTGGACTTTCGGAAAACACCACCTCCATACACCCCCCTCACCATTCTCAACAACACCGTGTCGGCTGTGGATCACTTCAGGTTCTTAGGAACCACCATCTCTGAGGACCTGAGATGGTCTTCACACATAGACACTGTTCGAAAGAAGGCCCAGCAGAGACTGTACTTCCTGAGGCAACTCAAGAAGTACAACCTTCCACAGGAGCTGCTGGTCGTCTTCTACACTGCCATCATTCAGTCTGTCCTGTCTTCATCCATCTCAGTGTGGTTTGGTTCATCCACAAAACAGGACAGGTCCAGACTGCAACGAATAATCAGGACTGCAGAGAGAATCATCGGGCTGACCTTCCCTCCATCCAGGACTTATACAGGTCAAGGGTCAGGAAAAGAGCTGCTAAAATCTCTGCAGATCCCACACACCCTGCACATAAACTGTTTAGAGTTCTGCCTTCAGGCCGACGCTACAGAGCGCTGTTCACTAAAACCAGCCGCCACAGAGACAGTTTCTTCCCCCAGGCTGTTTCTCTTGTTGAACATTCAATAGAGTACAAACAACAGCAGACAGATGTTGCAAATGCACCTTTTTATTTATATATGTGTATATTTGTACATTGTAAATATTTATATTCTGTAGTACAAAAACCAAAGAGCAAAGTGTACCGGAGTCAAATTCCTTGTTTGTATGTACAAACTTGGCAATAAAGCTGATTCTGATTCTGATTCTGATACAGCCCTTTAGCTTACGCTGACAGTGCTTTACTGAGATCCACACCTCCAGATCCAAGGAAAGGAGCACCCATTTGGATCAAGACTTTTTGATGCCGTTTGGTGGACAGAAATTGGTGATTGGTTATGTGAGAACTTGCCTAACAGCTCACCTAGAGCCGCATGAGTTACATTACATAACACAGAGGTGGCTGCCTTACACCTTCTACCCTTTTAGCTCCCATGTCACAACAGTTTAGGGCTACCCTTAGGACAGCTTTTCCTGTTAAAACAAGAACTCTGACACAAATCAGCTGATCCAAACCCCAGTTTATGATGAAAACCATGCCTGTGTTTGATGGGGAAATGCTGTGCAACTTCTTAGTCCTTAGTCACCTTAGTGACTAAGGACTAAGGGGTTTTTCATGGTTAGAAAATATTCCGATCTGACCTAAAATCCCGATATATGTGCTGCAGATTAAACTGAGCTGAACAGAAGAACCGCAATGAGGATTAGGTTCAATTATATTAAAATTAGTAAATAATACAAATTCGGGGTCAAAATGAATGGAATGTGTAATGTCACATGTAATATACTGTATGTTATAACTTAGTTTGTGTGTCGGATTTTCTGTGCATAAGGGTAGATGGGATGTGAAAGAATAAAGTGGGAATTATTAAGATTTTGGTTTATGAAGGTAGATTATATATGATATTGGTGTAGATTTATGAATGGGGCTTTTAATTAGGACCCCTCAGAGCTGGGAGTGCTTAGATGTGCCAAATATGAGGAAAGTTTTATTCATTATTTATGTGTTAACCTCATGTTCACAAATTTCTTTTTGTTAAATAGGGCTAATGTTTTTTAAATCATAATTTACAGGAAGGTTCGCTGTTGTTACAAGTCCAAAAGGCAGTTTATTAAGCTCAGTAGAGCTGGTGGAATGTGTTTTTCTCCTGACTTTGATTGCTTTAATTATGCCACTTTGGGGGCTATTTGAATGATAATAATTGGAGGTGCTAATTAACTACAATTTGACTTAATCTATCTGGTAGCTGCATATAATTACGTTTATTATGAGACTAACCCTTTTCAGGTAGATAATCCTGCCAGAGGACGATTGGAGATGGATGTCAATCTGAGGCGAGCTAAGGTGGATGAAGACAGTTGACATATAGGGTCTACATTAACTGATTCATACGATGTTAGACAGAATTTTCAGCTGTGCTTTTTAGGCTGTTGTCCTTTATTTCCTTTCTCTTAATCATGCACATATAGCTTTTATCGAAATAAGGTGAGATCTTTCCATGTAATCCATGCAACATTCATTACCTGCTCACTGTTAAATCAATAAAAATTAAAATAAGTATCCTTTTGTGCAATCCATGCAACAATTATTAAAATACACAGTTGAAGCACCCCTCCTTGAACCGCCACCTTAACATGGTGGAGGGGTTTAAGTGCTCGAATGATCCTAGAGGCTATGTTATCTGGGGCCTAAATGCCCCTGGTAGGGTCTCCCATGGCAAACAGGCTCTAGGTGGCGGGTCAGACAAAGAGCGGTTCAAGAATCCTTCATGAGGACTAGTAGATCGAGGCACGTGACGTCGCCCGGTACAGCAGGGTCCCACCTTGGAGCCAGGCCTGGGGTCGGGACTTGCCGGAGAGCGGCTGGTGGCCGGGTTGCTCCTCGCGGGACCCGGCCGGGCCAAGCCCCAACGAGAGACAAGAGGCCATCCCCCAGTGGGCCCACCACCTGCAGGGGGAACCGTGAGGGACCAGTGCAAAGAGGATTGGGCGGCCGACGAAGGTGGAAACCTCAGCGGCCCGATTCCCGGATGGTTAGGCTTGCTCTAGGGACGTGGAATGTCACCTCGCTTGGGGGGAAGGAACCTGAGCTTGTGCGGGAGGTCGAGAGATTTCAACTAGAAATAGTCGGGCTCGCCTCCACGTACAGTGTGGGCTCTGGGGCCCATCTCCTCGAGAGGGGCTGGACTCTCTTCTACTCTGGAGTGGCCCACGGGGAGAGGCGGCAGGCTTGTGTGGGTTTGCTTGTTGCCCCCCAGCTCAGCCGTCTCGTGTTGGGGTTTACCCCAGTGGATGAGAGGGTCGCATCCCTGCGCCTTTCTATTGGGGATAGGTCTCTGACTGTCGTTTCGGCCTACGGGCCGAGCGGTAGTGCGGAGTACCCGGCCTTCTTGGCGTCCCTGTCGGGGGTGCTGGATAGTGCCCCTCCCGGGGACTCCATTATTCTGCTGGGGGACTTCAACGCCCACGTGGGAAACAACAGTGACACCTGGAGAGGTGTGATCGGGAGAAATGGCCTCCCCGATCTGAATCCGAGTGGTGCTTTGTTATTGGACTTCTGTGCTAGTCACGGATTGTCCATAATGAACACCATGTTCAAGCATAAGGGTGTCCATCAGTGCACTTGGCACCAGGACACCCTAGGCAGGAGGTCAATGATCGACTTTGTTGTCGTATCATCAGACCTTCGGCCGCATGTTTTGGACACTCAGGTGAAGAGAGGGGCTGAGCTGTCCACTGATCACCACCTGGTGGTTAGTTGGATCCGCTGGAGGAGGAGAAAGCCGGACAGACTTGGCAGGCCCAAGCACATAGTGAGGGTCTGCTGGGAACGTCTGGCGGAGCCCTCAGCCAGGGATGTATTCAACTCCCACCTCCGGGAGAGCTTTGACCAGATTCCGGGGGATGTTGGAGACGCAGAGTCCAAGTGGACCATGTTCTCCGCATCTATTGTCGATGCTGTTGCCCGTAGCTGCGGCCGTAAGGTCTGTGGTGCCTGTCGCGTTGGCAATCCCGGAACCCGGTGTTGGACACTGGCAGTAAGGGACGCTGTCAAGCTGAAGAAGGAGTCCTATTGGCTGTATTGGCTTGTGGGACTCCTGAGGTGGCTGACGGGTACCGTGAAGCAAAGCGTGCCGCGGCCCGGGCTGTGGCAGAGGCAAAAACTTGGGTCTGGGAGGATTTCGGTGAGGCCATGGAGAAGGACTACCAGTTGGCCTCGAAGTGATTCTGGCAAACCGTCCGGTGCCTCAGGAGGGGGGAAGCAGTGCTTCGCCCACACTGTTTACAGTGGGTGTGGGAGGCTTCTGACCTCGACTGAGGATATTATCAGGCGGTGGAAGGAGTACTTCAAGGATCTCCTCAATCCTGCCATCACAAACTCCCTGGTGGAAACAGAGGCTGGGGACTCGGGGTTGGACTCTTTCATCACCCAGGCTGAAGTCACCGAGGTGGTTAAAAAGCTCCGCGGTTGCAGGGCTTGAACGGGGCAGGGAGTGGATGAGATCCGCCCTGAGTACCTCAAATCTCTGGATGTTGTGTGGCTGTCATGGTTGACACTCCTCTTCAACATTGCGTGGCGGTCGGGGACAGTGCCTCTGGACTGGCAGACTGGGGTGGTGATCCCCCTTCATAAGAAGGGGGACCGGAGGGTGTGTTCCAACTACAGGGGGATCACACTCCTCAGCCTCCCTGGTAAGGCCTACACCAGGGTATTGGAGAGGAGAGTTCAGCCGATAGTCGAACCACGGCTTTAGGAGTAGCAGTGTGGTTTTCATCCCGGCCGTGGAACACTGGACCAGCTCTATACCGTCTACGGGGTACTTGAGGATTCATGGGAGTTTGCCCAACTGGTCCACATGTGTTTTGTGGACCTTGAGAAAGCATTCGACTGTGTCCCTCGTGATGCCCTGTGGGGGTTGCTCCAGGAGTATGGAATCGGGGGCGCTTTATTAGGGGCCATCCGATCCTGTTACAAGTGGAGCAGGAGTTTGGTGTGCATTGCCAGCACTTAGTCGGACCTGTTCCCGGTGCATGTTGGGCTGCCCTTTGTCACCGGTCCTGTTCATAACTTTTATGGACAAGATTTCTAGACACAGCCAAGGGCCGGAGGGGGTCTGATTGGGGACCAGTGGATTTTGTCTCTTCTTTTTGCAGATGACGTGGTTCTGCTGGCCCCCTCTAGCCAAGACCTACAGCATGCGCTGGGGCGGTTCGCAGCTGAGTGTGAAGAGGCTGGGATGAAGATCAGCTCCTACAAATCAGAGGCCATGGTACTCGGCTGGAAAAGGGTGGCTTGTCCTCTTCAAGTTGGAGGGGAGTTCCTGCCTCAAGTGGAGGAGTTAAAGTATCTCGGGGTCTTGTTTACGAGTGAGGGAAGAATGGAGCGGGTGATCGACAGACGGATCGGTGCAGCTGCCGCAGTAATGGGGGCACTGTGCCGGTCCATTGTGGTGAAGAGAGAGCTGAGCCGGAAAGCGAAGCTCTCGATTTACTGGTCATCTACGTTCCTACCCTCACCTATGGCCATGAACTTTGGGTCATGACCGAAAGAACGAGATCCCGGATACAAGCAGCTGAAATGAGCTTGCTCCGTAGGGTGGCCGGGCACTCCCTTAGAGATAGGGCTCGGAGTAGAGCCGCTGCTCCTACACATCGAGAGGAGCCAGTAGAGGTGGCTCGGGCATCTACACCGGATGCCTCCTGGACGCCTTCCTCGGGAGGTGTTCCAGGCACGTCCCACCGGTAGGAGGACCAAGGGACGGCCCAGGACACGCTGGAGGGACTAAGTCTCTCGGCTGGCCTGGGAACGCCTTAGGCTCCCCCCGGAGGAGCTGGAGGAGGTGTCTAGGGAGAGGGACGTCTGGGTGTCTCTGATGAGTCTGCTGCCCACGCGACCCGGTCCCGGATAGAGCAGAAGATGACGAGTACGAGTATGAGTTTCCAAAACTTTCCAAATAATGATCTTAAAATATTTTCTTTCTAATGTTATTCACTAATTTTTTCCCCTCTTTCTTATATTCAGCTACCTAAAACTAATCTATGAATTATTCAGAGACAACAAACAAAGTAGGTGATGAAATGAATAGGTCTAGTGCCAGCTCTTATGGCTGTTATTTTTCCCTTTATTTCTGATTCCAAATTAAAGTCCAGAAATATGAATCAGACCACAAATATAGTAGAGGACCAGGTATAAAATGAGTGAAAGGGTAGGCAAAGTCCAAAGAAAAACTTTGCAAGACCCTGACTTTAAGAAATTGCAAAACTCCTCCAGTCTCCAGCCAAATCTCTCTGACTTTGCAAAAAAACATTAACCATCTGACTACTGAGCCAAGAGGAGAAGATAAGCACTCACTGTCAAGCTTAGACATATTTTGGCACAGAGTCCATATTTGGGTTTTAGGAAGAGGAAAATAAATGTATGAAAAACAGACAATTCGCAAATAAATTTGCTTGTCTTATTATGCAAACTTAGAAATTAGAATGGTATTTAAGCTGCTTAATGCAGATATTTTCAACAGATATGTATTTTAAATGTTTGCCTTCACTGTTCAAAAACGGTCCAGTGCCTTAGCCTAGATCTAAGGACCCTTAAAGTGCCTGTGACATCAAATTTTCATGATAAATCCAATTACGTTTATGGAAAGGAAACACTGATAAAATATTTTAAAAAATAAATTCTGTCATAGTCTATCAGAACCAGGGGACTCTGGTGCAGGCACAATCACTGAGACAGGAGTAAAGATTAAACAACTTTATTGAAAGTACAGGCTGATTCAGGATCCAGCAGGTGTCTGGTCTCAGCGGGCTGGCACACTGGAAAGGAGATGACGATAAGCAATGATGATTTAGATTGTTGCTGAGAGAATTTACTGTTACTTGGAGGTAGATGAGAGAGTTCCGGGGGGAAATTAGCACGCCACAGAGACTGAGGTTGACAGGCTGGTGTGCTGTGTGAGCAGACTCCTCCAGAAGGTGAGTTGCGTTGGAGGGTGGACAGGCAGGACGTGGAGCTGATGCAGAGTCAGTTGGTCTGATTTCCACTCTATGTGAGCAAATAATCTGACGCCTCCTCCAAGGTTCCAGCAGTTTATGAAGCTCTCCCTGATTGCTCCTGATGAGGAACAGCTGTGCAGCATACCTGCCTGTTGCACCCTGTGCAGAGAGAGGGAACAACACTCCACACAAACACAACCAACCTATGTGCAGCTCCAAGGCCTGACAAATTCATGCCACTAAAATGAACAGTTGTTGAGATATATGGTCATAGATTTCACTAAAAAGGTATTTCCAGATTACTTTCTGATTTAAAAGCAGAGTTAAGTGTCAGTTTGTTGTGCTCTTTTGTGACATAAAAGGGGAGTACCACATGTAAACTGACTGCTGCTAGAATGGCCAGCAACACAGGCAGCAGCGAATAATCTGATATTTATTTAGATATATTTCAGTCACTATCAGTGAAAGATGAAGCAGAATTTCAGCTTTCATCAGATAGCAGAGCACAAGTGCTGCGGCGTGCAGACGGCCATTGACCAGTCTATTTTTACCAGAGCACGGCCAGAGTCAATTTTCCTGAATCATACCGCACCACCAGGAAAAAGGACGAGCACAACATCCGGGTTTTCGAAATAATTCACTAAAGACAGATTACATTTATTAGGCTATTAAGCTATATTAATAAATACACACATATAAGTGTAATATTAACAATAACTGTCTATCTACAGTAAATGTACAGTACTTTTGTGACAAGGAAGTGTTCTTACCTGCTGAGCCTTGATCCGTTTAGCAACAGCAGCAACAATCTTTTCTTTGGTGACATTTTCCCATCAGATGCTCTGAACAGCGTGGCTATAGCATCTACTTTCAACATTCTCCTTTGTCTGGAAGTTATCCCAACCTCTGACATAATTTCTCTGGTGAATTCAGAGGTTTCTTGTTCGAAGCAGTTTGCTGAATAGTCCTCCAATCACATCTGGCTGTGCTTGGTAGGACCAGCCCATCTGTCCCTCATCAGTTTGCCACCACCAGCAATGCTCCGTTTTACCATATTAACGCTGTTTTTAAAGCAACATGGCTTATACCTAAACAATTCATTGACCTCACACAGTGAATGACCGAGATTTCCCCTTTGAGATCCTTTCCAGGCTTTCCAGACTTTGGACTTGCAAAATATAACATTGAAATATGCCTATTTTGTGTCGTGTTTTATCAAGTCTTTAACCCTAATATTATGTCAATTACTGCCCAATTTCTTCAACATTAACATGTGTCACATGCACTTTAAACTTAGAGGAATAAAGGTTTTCTTTAACACAGGAAGAGAAACTGGTCCTGTTCTGCTTTGATGAGAAAGCAGACGTGTATCTTTACATTAAAATTGTACTTTGTATTGTATATTATCAGTGTTTGAGCAGAGTGATACACACTAGGGATGTTAAATCTGGAGCTAAACCTTCATTTAGGTTTGGCCGAAATCTGACCATCTAAAATCTGACAACAAAATACAGAAAAAGGCCTTCTAACTTGAATTTGATGAACTCATAGGTGTCGGATGCTTTATGGGTATGTCATCTGTCCACTTTATGTCCCTTTTTTTCCTGCTGGCAGATGTTTCTAGAAGAGCGCATTACCATCGTAGTAAATCTACCACAATACAGAAAAACAGTTTCTGTAAGGCTGCGATCCCTACCATACAGGAGGATTTTTTTAAATTTCCTTTCCATACAAATACCTTCAAGAGTGATTCACCCAGCTAGAATTTAAAACTACACAGGCACTTAATTCAGCGACCAGAACACATTTAGGCATTAAGTGTAATATTCTTACAGAAATGGAAGTAGAGAGCCACTCAACCTTTCCAGGTCAAAGTTGTTTTTTAGCTTGGATGTGGTATGTGTCTGTGTGTGTGTGTGTGTGTGGGTGGGGGTGGCGGGGTTTGGGGGCTTGAGAACTACAAAGATGTGGCTTATTTTCCTCAAATGGCTATTAAGAGGAACAGTTGTTACAGCAATCTGGAAGGACCCAAACTATCAAAGTGGCCCTTCAGTTGTCAGCTCTGCTGCCCTCCCACATATACACTCTCATTTCGTTATGTCAGGGGTCCAGAGCTCCATAGCTAACCAAAAAAATCAGGGAATAGTAACAGGTGCTTGACACAATTTGAGCCCATCAAATCCTCTCTTGCTAGGCAGTCTGTTCATTGGGATTATTTGTTAAATCAAACATCTCTATAACCTCCTCAAGTGTTCAGATAGATCTAACCACTGTAACATTTGGCTACTGTGAGATATGACATTTTTAGTTTCTTTTTCCTTCTTAGGTCCTTTTTAGACATGTTTTGCATATTAAGGCACATGTTAGGGTTTAAATTGAAAAAGAAAGCTTTTAGAGTCCTTGTTTGATAAACAGAGAAGAGTGTGCTGCCCCATTGTCCTTGCTTTTATAGCTATTCTTATTACAAATAACTATTGTGTCAATATGGTTACAATGGTAATGTTTAAGATAAGGTATTTTGATGTATACTATATTCCCAAAAGTATTTGGTGATGTGACTTAAAACTTTTGGCAATATATGATAAGCATATTAATTTTTGAGGATTTTCCTGGGAATTAGTGTTTAAATGTTTTGGTCTCTCATAAAGTAAGTGGAGGATTTTTCACTCCAAGATGTGTCATCTGTTGCCAACACATGTCAATATATGTCTCATTACACGTCATCGTCCACATGTTGTCTTCTCTCCGTTAGGGAACAACCAAAGACATGGCAGGAAGTTCCAAGAAGTCCCCTGGACACCTCTATGACACATCAGGTAACATATCTAAGAAGAAGAACCTGAACAAGTAAGGTATGTAAAGCTTCATTCTCATCAAGATGAGCCATTGCACTGTCTGATCAACTGGCCAGAGCGTGACTGATAAAACTGTTTTCTCTGTTATCATTATTGCCTGTTTTACTGTCAGCATCATTACTGAAACCTTTTACTTTTTTGCAAGCTTTGCTGAGAATAAATTTTCGAAACAACTCCCAAGAGACTGAATTACATTATCAACTGGGGAACCTCATGTGACCACGATGCAGCTACTACTCTGAGACAGGGTTCCAGCTGGATGTGAAAGAGTCTTTGCATCAGAACATCTGAGTCTGCTCTTATTTCTCAGACATACCCAGGCCAGTCATGAAGATAACAGGCTAATATAATCCTTAAACAGAGAGAGTGCGGTAAAAAAGCAGGATTGCTATCTGGACAATTGGCTGAGAGCCTGAGATCGCAGCTGATGTCTCCATGAACATGTACTGAGAAACTTCAGTGTTAGCTGATTTGAGAAGAGAACTTCAAGCAATATCGTTTTTCTAAACTTTTGTGTTTTGTCTTTTTTGTTTGGGTTTTATTTCCAGTTTGTGTTTTAATAATTTTCCTGGTTGTGCTTTAGTTTCTTAGTATTGTTTTCGGTTCTTAGCGTTTTCTAGTTTATGTCCTGTAAGTTATGTTTCTCTTGGTTAGTTTGTGTCCTTGGATTTCTGTTTTGGTCTAGCCACGTATTGTGTTCACCCTGCCAGTCTATAATCAGCTTCATCCGGTCCACCTGCATCATGCCGATCAGTTTCTGTTTTCACCTGTGTCTTGCCCTTTATATACACCATCATTCTGTTTAGTCACTGCGGAAACATCACTTCTCTTTGTCGTCTGTGCCTGTTTTGCTTGTTTGTTTAATTCCTGCCTCCACCTGACAGTGATTTTGTTTTGCTTAAAATAAAGCCGTTTTTTACTTACGGTCAATCTGCCTATCCGTCTGTATTCTGGGGTCCGCTCCGATCAGTCATCTTGACAGTTCATCCTTGTATTGTTCTTGCTTCAGTTCATTACTTATATTTCTAATCAATACATATATATAATATATATATAATATATATATATATATATATTTTATATTATATATATATATAATATATTTTGTATGTGTGTATGTGTGGGTGTGTTTGTGTGTATATGCTCAAAGGAAATCTCACCAGCTGAGGGATAGTGTGAAATCACACCCTCCGGTCACCCTCCTGTTGAAGGGGGACACCACCCCGGTCTGCACTGTCCCCGACCGCCACGCAATGTCGAAGAGGCCTGTCAACCATGATAGCCCCACAACATCCAGAGACTTGAGGTACTTAGGGCGGATCTCATCCACCCCCGAAGCCCTGCCACCGTGGAGCTTTTTAACCACTTCGGTGACTTCAGCCTCGGTGATGGAAGAGTCCAACCCCGAGTCCCCAGTCTCTGCTTTCACCAGGAAAGGCGGGACCGAGGAGATCCTTGAAGTACTCCTTCAGTCTTTATGCGGATGATTTATTACTTTTTCTCCAGCATTCACAAACCTCTGGCTCTCAGGTAATTGGATTGATATATTCTCTCTCAAGCATTTCGGATTATTCTATAAATTGGTTAAAATTGACAGTTCTTCCACAATTCCCTTAATACACAACTACAGTCAGGGAATATTACGCATTTGGCTATTAATGTTTCTCCTAGATTGGCAGATTTAACAAAACTAAACCACATCCCGCTTTTAAAGAAAGTGGAAGATGATCTTGCTAGATGGAAATCTCTACCCATATGACTCATGGGCAGGGTTGCTTCAATAAAAATGATGGTCTTGCCAAAAATCAATTACTTATTCTCAATGATCCCAAATAAACCATCATCTGACTGGTTTAGATCTCTGGACTCCTTCATCACTAAATTTCTTTGGAAAGATAAACCTCTGCATATTAGCTTACAAACGCTACAGAGGACCAAAAATAAAGGAAGAATGGATCTCCCTAACTTTCACCATAATTTAATAACCAACAGGCTACAATACATCTCAAAATGGTTTAAATACAGTCCTCTACATGAACCCTGGCTAGACGTAGAACAGACATTATGCAATATTAAGATTTCATACCTAAAACTTATTAGCTCAAATATAAAAAACGACATGTATGCTTTAAAAGGCTCAATATCAGCACTTCTCTGACAGCATAGTGGGAATATCTAAAAATGACAGAGTCTTCACTAATCCCATGCAGACATACACCCATCTGGAACAACCCTGATATTCTACAAAAAAATACTATGATAAACTTTCCAGACTGGAAGAGTAAAGGAAATGAATACCTGGAACATGTATTTGAAGGAATTCAGTTCATCCCATTTAATAGATTAATTATACAATATGGGATGGACAATAATACATTTTTAGAAGATGAGCAAATTAAATCTATAATAAAAAAATAAATTTAAGCTTAAAAGCTCCTTAAAAGTTCCTTAAAACTCACCCCCCCAAATTAATGTCTTAAATATACAGGACACTGTTTAATTTAGATGAATCAATTTCTCTTCCTATTATGAAATGGGAGGTGGAATTATCAGTTAACTTTGACCAAACATTCTGATCTCAGATCTGTTCCATAACCTTTAAAATGACTAGTAACTCCAGTTTACAATTAATACAATATAAAATCCTTTATAGAGTATTCTATACCGGTTTAACAGATGTTCAAGATGGGTTTTGCACCATTTAATACTTGCTTGCACTGCACAGGCAATATACCTTAAAATTATATCCAAGTTTGCTTGTTGGGCAACTTAGAAGATGTCACCATAGAGACAAATTCAGTTCACATGGTTTTCACTGCCTTATGTATCGCTAAGAAAACTATCCTCATGAAATAGAAAAATAAAAACCTTCTTAATATTAACCAGTATAGAAACCATCTGTTGGATTATGTAAGTCTTGAGACAGCCTCTGCATCCACATCAGATCAATCTCTCTGGTCTCCTTTAATGGGCTCCATCACCTAGTGGGTTGGGGCACCTTAGGCTTCATCCTGTGGGGTGTTGTGGCGGATGTTGTGGGTTGTCTTGGTTTGGGTCATTTAGGGTGTCCCTAGGATGGGTTCGCTGGGGGTTCTGGTGCTGAGGGCTGTGGCTCCAACCGGGGTGGGGCTTTGGTAGGGGGCCGCATCTGGTGTCTGCATGCGATGCTTTTGGGGAGCCTGCGCCGGCGGAAATAAGTTACTGGCCTGGTGGCCGTGTTGCTCTTGGGCGGGTCTGGGGTGGGCTTGGGGGTTCTCGGTTCCTGGCCCGTGTTGCCCTCAGGCTGGGGTCCTGGCTGGGCCAGGGTGGCTTGGGTCCGGGCGGGTATGTCGCCGGGGGTTTTGGGCCGGCACATGCTCTGGCACCTGGCACCAGCCCAGGGGCCTTCGGTTCATCGGTGGGGCCTGCTAAACTGCCGGCTAGGAACCATCTCGTTGTAGGTGATCTCTCCTTCAAGGAGTGCATTCTGCTGGCGGGGCGGAGGGTCTGTGGGAGGGGGTGGGGCAGAGTCAGCCTGGGTGTCTAATGTCTTATGTGTTCTGGGAGTTGTTCAAATGTTGGGGTGGGTGTAGGTTTTCTTCTGGGGTGGAGATGGGTGGTTGGCCTTGGGCCTGGGTGGTTGCGGTTCAGGTTCTGCTTCCTGGTCTGCGTTCCAGTTCCTGACGCCGGTCCCGGTTCTGTCTGGGGGAGGGGGGTCGGAGGGGTCTGCATGGTTTGGGCGCGCGGGCTGGCCAGGGTTGATCTCGGGGTGGACTGGTCTCGGCTTCTCAGTGGGTTTTGGTTTTGGTTCTATGGGCTTTGGTGTGGGTCTTCTCGCAGGGCTACTTCTGGCAGGGGTATGGATGTCAGGCATGTTCTTGGACCTGGATGCTGTGGGCCTTCTTCTCACAGGGGTTCACTTTTGCGGGGGGCTTTGTCTTTGGAGGGCAGGTGGGGGCGCATTTGCGCAGTGTGGGCTTTGTGCGCGGCTTTTGTTTTTGGTGCTCTTTGCTGCGTTCTGTCCTCCGCTGTATGGAGTGCTGTGGTGTTGGGGCGGTGATCCTGTGAGCGGCGGCTCTGGCCTCTGAGTGTGGGTGGTGAAGGCCGGGTGTTGCTGGGCTCAGTGGTTGCGTCAGGCTTCTCAGCCTTATACTGAGGTTGGGTTTGCTTGTCTGTTGGGTGGTTCCTGGTGGGTGGTGTGTGCTTGGGGTTGGTGGTCTTCACCCTGCCCCTACCGATGTATGGAAGGATGTGTGGTGTTGCTGTGGCGTTGGCTTGGGGGGAACTGTGGCTCTGTCATTTTTGCTCGGCTGGCATGGATGTTGGCGGTTCTGCATCTCGGGGGGAGTCTGTGCTGTGCATTCTGTGCCACCCTTTGGCTTGCACGGTGGTGGGTGGGGTGGTGCATCGCGGGGTCAGCTTGACTGCCTGGCTGGCCCTGGGGGTTTTGGTTCATTTGTCTATGGGGGGTGCATGTGCCTATGCTGGCCCGGAGCTTGCATCTGGGTGGACATGCCAATTTGGGTCGGGTGTGGCTTATTGGTGGCCTAGGTGTTGGTGTGGGATGTGTTTTGTTGCCCCGCTTGCCTGGTTGTGGCTGCGGTCCGGTGCTAGGCATTGGGGAGTGGACGCTCTGTTGGCTCTGCCCCGTGGGTTCGTGGGTGGTTGGGCATGTTGGTCATGTGCTGTGTGGTGGGGGGCGGGATGTGGCAGGGGTGCTTGAAGGGGGGCTTTGTGTGGAGCTTGCGCTGTGAGGGTGTCGGCTTTCCGGAGATGAAGCTCACCTGTAGGAGTGTACCTATGTGCTGTAGGTAGGGGATTCATTTGGGTTCAGGGGCATGTGTTCGATATCTGTGTCCTAGGGTTCATTGGGGGTGGGGGTTAGGATCAGAATTCATTGAGAAGTTGGGATTATTTCATTCTGTGGTGCCTCTAGTTGGCGGGCTAGTTTGGACCATGTAGACCCCTTTTTTCTACATGGCACTTTGGTGTACGCTGGCTCACTCCCACTGGCTGCTTGCTTGGGCCTGGATCCCTGGGCTCTGTTGGGCCTCTGCTTGGGGAGTGATATGTCCCAGGGTCTCGGGTCTCTGGGTCAATGGCTGGATCTGCTCGGGCGTAGACAGCTCCCTGGGGCTTCTGCACTGTGGCTGCTGGGTGGTTCCCCTGGGACTCTCCCCTGCTCTCCCGGCGGTGGTTCTCCTGGTGTTCCTGTGCTCTGGGGGTCCTTTGGATGTCTGTGGCTCCGATGTCCTCCGTATCTGTCCTGGGTCCAGGGGGGCAGGTCTGTGGCTCCTCACACTCGCTATTGCATATTTTTATGGCGAAACCTTGTATACACAAGGGCGCTCACACTCAGACCCACAGGTGTTTAGAGTCAACAGATACACAAATGTTCTATATTGAGCCGCATTTACCACTAAATACATCTTGCATATGAGGGCCCAAAAATGACAAAATGAAAAATAAATAAATAAATACACATATAAATAAATAAATACACAGACATATAAATGTATCAATAAATAAAGAAAAATAAGAAATAAATACACATATAAATATATAAATGCATAAATGAATAAATATGAAAATAAATAAATACACATATAAATGTATCTATCTATTTATTCATTTATTTTCTCCTTTTTGTGTATTTATACATTTATGTATTTATTCATTCATTTATTTATACATTTTTGCATGTATACATTTATTTATTCATACATTCATTTATTTATACTTTTATTTATTTACTCCTACATTTATTTCTGTATTTCTACATTTCCACACTTTCATTTATACATTTGTTTATTCATACATTCATTTATTTCTACTTTTATTTATTTCTTCCTACATTTATTTCTGTATTTCTACATTTCCACATTTATTTATTTCTGCTTTTCTGTCTCCGTATGTTAATGAGGTGGGTGGTTCTAACATTTGTCTTCAGCACCATTGGTTAGTATTCTGTGTATGATCCCGATCCTGCTGCTTTTTAATTTAATCTTTTCACAACTTGGTGTTTTCTTTGTAAGCCTGTATGATAGAAAATTTTTGCTATTGTGTAGGTGATGTGCTTGCAGGCTGCGACAAACAATCATGCATCAACAGCTTTTGTGGTATTCAAAAAAACAACAGAGATCCATGGCATGCCTTCAAAGGACGTTTATACAATTTTGCAATACGCAGACATAAAAAATGATTTACCACAAAGGATTTGACACCCATTTGAAAATGGGTATTCATATAAATACAATTCAATTCAATTCAGTTTATTTATATAGCGCCAATTCACAACACATGTCATCTCAAGGCACTTCACAAAGTGAGGTACATACATTACAGTTAATCCTAACCACTGAACAGTGCAGTCAGATTCAGTTATTTATTCAAATTGGATAAAAAGTTTTTCTATCTAAGGAATACATATTCTGATGTGCAAAGTTGTACATTGCATTTTCTGCATTTGATTAAAACGATCATCTTTTTGTTAAAAACAGGGATCAGGGAGTAAAGAACGTGGACATAGCCAGATATATGTTCCCCGTTCGTGGAACTGATCGAGGGAGCTTTATGTCTGGACAAAGTGTCCATAATCAAAGGTTGTTTTTTTTAATAAGTAAAATTTCCTCTAAATCTGTTTATACAGTGTCACAAAAAATAGTTACATCAATTCGAAAATAATTTACATAATGTAGTTACCATGTCTCCAAGCTCTTGAATTTCCTGTTTAGTTTCTTACTATTGTTTTCTGTACTCTTAGAATCGAGCGTTTGTGGTGGGATGTCAGGAAATGTGTGACATCAAAGTATTATAACAAACTCCATCTAATGGAGATGGATCACCTACTTGATGTATCCTCCTGCGGTGAGGCACAATCTTATGAGATGTTTTTATGAATTATGAAATATATTATTTAATATGTAATATTAGGGCTGCACGGTGACGCAGTTGGTAGCACTGTTGCCTTGCAGCAAGAAGGTTCTGGGTTCGATTCCCGGCCGGGGGTCTTTCTGCATGGAGTTTGCATGTTCTCCCTGTGCATGCGTGGGTTCTCACCGGGTACTCCGGCTTCCTCCCACAGTCCAAAGACATGCCTGTTAGGTTAATTGGTCACTCTAAATTGCCCTTAGGTGTATGAATGAGTGTGTGCATGGTTGTTTGTGTGTTGCCCTGCAACGGACTGGCGACCTGTCCAGGGTGTACCCTGCCTCTCGCCCATAGACTGCTGGAGATAGGCACCAGCTCCCCTGCGACCCACTATGGAATAAGCAGTAGAAAATTACTGACTTTCGGTCTGTGTGAATATTAAATTGAAAGCGATGAGCCAAGCTCTGACATTGTTGAACAGCAAAACTCTGTACACACAGAGAAAATACAAGTAATACAAGAATTTATTAACAAAACTAAGTCAACTCAAGTCAAAACATATTTCAATCAACAAACTCTTTACTATGCTAAAACAATCCAACTAAACTACCAAGCAGAATTAAAGAATAGGGAAGACTAATGGGCTGTGTAAAATATAAACAAGTTGATCAAAGATGATTGAAAATCATGACCGAAAGAGTGATGCTACATTACCATGCGATGTTATTTATGTTTGAGAACCAAGGATTATCTTGAAGAATCTGGAAGTGAACTAACTAACTTCTTTATTAAAATAATATTTAAAGGATGATTATTAAGGAAATAGTAAAATAATATTTAAGGAAATATTACTTTGAATAAGAACCAAATCTTTCTGGAGAAATGGGGCTTAATGGTGTTTACTTAGTTTTCAAGTTTAGTAAAATAATATTTAGGAAATATATATTATATTATATTATATTATTATATTGTTTTCTAGATTGAAAACTAACAACCTTTTTGGGTGAATGATCTTAGCAGGCAAGCACATGTTCTTAGCTGTTAGCGGTTAAAGCTAACAAAAGAAGCTTATAGCTTATCATCAGAATCAAACACATACCATTACAACACCATCAATAAAAGGGTTAAAATGCATAAGCGTGGACGGGGCGTTATGGCTGATCCTCTGTGTTTAAAATCACCCTTTAAATAAAGTTTGTCTTAACATGGCTGGGGTCCGAACATTCCCTTCTTTAGTTCCAAAGAATGAGATGAAGTTCACAGTCTTTGGGGCTAACCATCAGTCCTCAGCCATGTGAAAAGAGTCACTGGGTTCCTGTAGGAGTTCAACAGTTCATTTTTGGTTCAGAAGTTAGTGTTTAGACAGGAGTGAGGCAGGTTTGGGAAGAGACTAAAACTAATAAAGTGTTAAAAAAAAAAAAAAAAAGAAAAATCCTAATTTTCACACCATCATAATACTACTTTTAAAACCTTAATAATTTCTCAAGTTCAAAACCATAAGGAAGAAAAAGATTAAAACAGAATATAGGGTGTTGGAAATTATTTCCCTTATTCATAACTTGTTTGATAGATTTTACAGGGTTGATTCTGGACTGCAACGGCTTGCCATGTCTTTCAGGAACGCTGTTACCTCAGTTATAACGCACCTGCAGATCATCTCAAACTCCTCCTTTGTGATGACATCTTTGGAGTGGCTCCACTCTCTATCACCAACCTTACACTTCGATGTTGCACTGTGAAAAGGTGTTTGTCTTTTAACTGGCAGCTTGGGTTTGGCTGTCGCCAGTTACCACCCCCCTGGTTCTGTTGCATCACTTGGGACTGACTTTGCGCTTCTTCTTAGGCCTGTTCTCAGTTTGAATGTTTAACACTCTAACTTTGCCTTTTCCTGCTCTGTCTGAACGGACACGTGTTTCCCACACAAGCTGAGCATATCTACGAATCTCCTGCATGGAGAGATTCTCTGTTATGCAATGCATGGTCACGTCATACTGCACGCTAACGTGGAGGTTGTGAAGAAACAAAGATTTAAAAGTGTGGTCTTCTTCAAGACCTGGAGCATAACATCCCTGAAAATAAGCAGTCTTCAAACGGTGGAAATATTCTCTGGGAGGTTCATCCTCTTTTTGCAAAACTGTCAAAGCATTAATAGTGGCAGTGGCTTCATCTCTGTAAACATAGTACTCCTCTCTAAGAGCCTGGCAGAGAGCTGGATAACTGTCACTAATTTCGGGAGGAAGAGTTTTTATGAACACATGAACACTCTTAGCTGTTGTTTTCCAAATAAGTCTCAGCTTCTCACGAGAAGAAGGAAAACACAAGTCAAGAAGACAACGTTCAACCTCAAGCAGGTAAGCATCAATATTTGACTCCTGAGTACCTGGATCAAAAATTTCTATGTCCTTAGCAAAGGATTCAAGCTGCTTAAAACGGACACCATGCTCCCAAGGTGGACCACGTCCATCTGAGAAGTCAAGCTTGTTAAGTTCATGAAATGGAGGAAGATCATGATCTAACCTCTGGGGATAAAAATGTGTTTTCTCATGATTTAAATGAGAGCTTTCTAATGAATAGACTCGTGCCTGTGGTGGAGGGTCAGGTTGGATTGAGTCACCTGAGAACCATGTGCGTCTCTCCTGGCCCCTAGGGGTCGACACAGAGTCAGAAGGGAGAGGGGTGCAGATCAAGTTGGAAAGCTGCTCCTTCCACCCAATTGGACCACCTGCACATGCTGAGTCCAGCACTCGGTCATCTTGGTGGTTGTTCACTGCAATGTGATTTGGCAAGACACCACTGGAGACCATCTGACTTCCAATACTTCTGTTAAGGTCGGTGGAAGTAAGTTGAACACTTGGACTAAGTTTAGGAAGGGGAGACTCTGTAGGCACTGGATGCCTGTTGTCTGAGTCTGCCTCCTGCTGTGGCTGCTGTGAGTGAAAATGCAAATCAGGTACCTGAGAGGTGGGGTCTGCCCCCCCTTTTGGGATGAAGTTTTCTTGAGCTCATCTGCCTTCAGGTCCTTTAACTTTGCTTCAGCATTCTTGGTCCTCTCCTCCACTTTTGAGAGCTCAAGCTTCACAGCATTCTCTCTTTGAAGGGCCTTCTGATGGTCGGTCTGTAACTGATAAATATCTTTGAGCTTCTAGTTGTGCTTTCTGCTGATACAAAAAGGTAAGCTGACGAAGAACATCTGAAATCAGAGCATCTCTAGTCGGATACTTAATGAAGTTTACCAACTCCTGAATCCTCTCAACACATGCAGCAAGGTCAAACTGATTTAAAGCATCCCGCTCATCTATTCAATTCAATTCAGTTTATTTATATAGCGCCAATTCACAACACGTCATCTCAAGGCACTTCACAAAAGTCAGGTACATGCATTACAATTAATCCGAATCATTGAACAGTGCAGTCAGATTCTGTTATTTATTCAAATTGGATAAAAGTTTGTCTATCTAAGGAAACCCAGCAGATTGCATCCAGTCAGTGACTTGCAGCATTCACTCCTCCCGGATGAGCATGAAGAGACAGTGGACAGTCACTGGTGTTGACTTTGCAGCAATCCCTCATACTGAGCATGCATGTAGCGACAGTGGAGAGGAAAAACTCCCTTTTAACAGGAAGAAACCTCCAGCAGAACCAGGCTCAGTGTGAGCGGCCATCTGCCACGACCGACTGGGGGTTAGAGAGAACAGAGAAAAGACACAAAGAGAACAAAGAAGCACTGATCCAGGAGTACTTTCTATGGGAAGGAAAAGGTAAATGTTAATGGATGTAGCTCCTTTAGTCGTTTCACCTAGAAAGAAAGAACAGATAAACTCTGAGCCAGTTTTCAATGTTAGAGTCTGAAAGAGAGCACATAGAGTTAGTTACAGTAAAAGCTCAGTCAGTAGCCATGTCTAGGAGAGAGAAAGGGTTAAACACTGAAAGACAGGGCCATGTGGATTATCGGTAGAGGGTGAGCATTAAGTTGTTGCCAGCAGAAGCTCGGACGATGCCCCTCTCCAGAAAGTTGTCACAGGTAGACACAGAGTCAGGCCAGGTGTAGCTTCTAGGAAGAGAAAAAAGAGAGAAAAAAAAGTTAAAAGCTGAAAATAACAGCAAATAATACAAAATTGAAGAGTAGTGTGAGAAAGTAGCGAAGAGGGTGAAAGTGGTCATTATGTCCTCCAGCAGCCTAAGCCTATAGCAGCATAACTACAGAGATAGCTCAGGATAACCTAAGCCACTCTAACTATAAGCTTTATCAAAAAGGGAAAGTTTTAAGCCTAGCCTTAAAAGTAGACAGGGTGTCCGCCTCACGGATAAAACTGGGAGCGGTTCCACAGGAGAGGAGCCTGATAAACTAAAGGATCTGCCTCCCATTCTACTTCTAGAGACTTTAGGAACCACCAGTAAACCTGCAGTCTGAGAACGAAGTGCTCTGTTAGAACATATGGAACAATCAGCTCTCTGATGTATGATGGAGCTAAATCATTAAGGGCTTTATATGTGAGGAGGAGAATTTTAAATTCTATTCTGGATTTAACAGGGAGCCAATGAAGGGAAGCTAAAGTGGGGGAAATATGATCTCTCATTTTAATTTATCAGAACTCTTGCTGCAGCATTTTGAATCAGCTGAAGGCTTTTAAACTGCCTTTTGTGGACATCCTGATAGTAAAGAATTACAATAGTCCAGCCTTGAAGTAACAAATGCAGGGCATTTTTTCAGCATCAATCCTGGACAGGGAATTTCTAATTTTGGAAAAATGTTCGGAGATGAAAGAAGGAAATCCTGGAAAAACCGTTTAATATGGGATTTAAATGACATGTCCTGGTAAAAAAAACACCAAGGTTTTTCACTTTATTATCGGAGGTCAATTTAATGCCATCCAGGTTAAGTGATTGACTAAGCAGTTTCTTTTTTAAAGACTCCGGTCCAAAGACGACAATTTTTCCTTGTCTGAATTTAGAAGCGAAAATTTAAAGTCATCCCAAGTTTTTATGTTTTCAGACATCCTTGTAGTCTATCTAACTGGTTGGGTTCATCAGGATTTTATGGATAAGTAAAGCTGAGTGTCATCAGCGTAACAGTGAAAATTTATTTTGCTGCCTGATAATTTTACCTATTTGGAAGCATATATATAGTAAAGAGAATGGGCCCAAGTACTGAACCCCGTGTGGTACTCCACAATTTTAACCTGGAGTTTAAAGATGATTTATCATTTACATGAACAAACTGGAATCTGTCAGAAAATAAGTTTTAAACCCGCCTAGTGCTGTTCCCCCATCCCTACAGCATATTCCAGCCTTTCTAAGAGAATATTATGATCGACTGTATCAAATGAAGCACTGAGATCTAACAGAACCAGTACAGACACAAGTCCATTATCTGAGGCAATAAGAATATCATTAGTGACTTTCAGCAGAGCTGTTTCAGTGCTATGATGAGCTCTGAAACCTGACTGAAACTCTTCAAACAGGTCATTGCTGTGTAAATGCTCACACATTTGATTAGCAACTATTTTCTCAAAAATTTTAGATAAGAACGGAAGATTGGATATTGGTCTGTAATTTATTAAGTCATCTCGATCAAGCGAAGGTTTCTTAAGCAAAGGTTTAATTACAGCTACCTTAAAAGCTTTTGGTACATATCCATTTACTAAGGATAGATTAATCATATCTAAAATGGGGCTGGTAATCAGAGGGAACACTTCCTTAAATAATTTGGTTGGGATTGGATCTAGCATACAAGTTGAAGGTTTAGATAAAGCTAGTATTTCTGATAACTCAGGAAACTCCACAGGATCAAAACAGTCCAAACACAGATCAGGTTCTACAGTTATTTCCAATGTTGTCTCACTTGTTGAGGATGAAGTAATCATCTCTGGGAGATTGTCAGAGATTTTCTTCTTAATAGAATCAATTTTATTTTGGAAGAATCCCATAAAATCATGACTGCTGAGAGCTAAGGGAATGGATGGCTCAACAGAGCTATGACTCTGTGTAAGTTTAGCAACTGTACTAAAGAGAAACCTAGGATTATTCTTGTTCTCTTCTATTAAGGATGAGAAATAAGCTGTTCTAGCTTGGTGAAGTGTCTTTTTATACAACAGTAGGCTATTTTTCCAGATTAAGTAGGAATCCTCTAGGTGTGTAGAGCGCCATTTTCGCTCCAATTTTCTAACATTGTGCTTTAAAGTACGCAGCTCTGAATTAAACATGGGAGCCTGCCTCCTATGAATAATTTCCTTCTTTTTCAAGGGGGCTGCATTGTCTAATGCACCACGCAATGATGAAGTAACACTCTGAACAAGAGAATCAATTTGTGAAGGGGAAGAAACAAAATTATTGCCCTCCACTGTGTTTTCTGTGATAATGAGCAAATTAAAAGTGGAACAGATTCTTTAAAGGTTGTTACAGCATCGTCTGATAATGATCTACTATAATGAAATTTTCTTTCAGGTGTGGAGTACTCGATTAAATTAAACTCAAAGGTTATTAAAAATGGTCAGACAGCACAGGGTTGTGAGAAAATATTGTTATGTCTGTACACTCAATGCCATATGTCAGCACAAGGTCCAGAGAATGAAGACAAACGTGGGTAGGTTTGTTAATGTTTTGAGTAAAGCCAATTGAGTCTAAGATACCATTAAAGGCTATATTTAAGCTATCACTTTCAGTGTCAACATGAATGTTAAAATCCCCCACTATAATAACTTTATCTGTATTTAACACTAAATCAGATACAAGGTCTGAAAACTGATCTATAAATTGAGAGTAAGGGCCTGGTGGGCGGTACAAAACAACAAAGAGAAGTGGTTTTAGTGCTTTGCAATTTGGATGAGGAAAACTAAGGATTAAATGTTCAAAAGAGTTGTAGCTATTGATTGGTCTGGGACTAGTCAATAAATTGGACTGAAAGATGGTTGCTACTTCTTCTCCTCGCCCAGTATTTCGAGGAATGTGAAAATTTAAATAATTAGTAGGAGTTGACTCATTTATAGTAACATAATCCTCTTGCTGCAGCCAGGTTTCGGTGAGGCAAAATAAATCAATCTGATTGTCACAAATCAGGTCACTAACTAGCAAAGTCTTTGAAGAGAGAGATTTTATGTTCAGTAAGCCACATTTAATTGTTTTATTTTTATTTTTAGTCTGAGTTGTGTTTATTCTTATTAGGTTTTCCTGATTTGCTCCTTTTAGATTATTTTTTAATCTATTCAATTTTGGCCGTGGGCGAGACACTGTCTTAATAGGGTAATGGGGGGTTAGCAGTACAGAAGCTGCAGAGAGGAGTGTTAAACTACGACCCTGCTTCCTGGTCTGAACCCTGGGTTGTCAGAGGTTTGGAGAACTAATAAATTCGGCCAGAGTCCTAGAAAGAAGAGCTGCTCCATCCAAAGTGGGATGGATGCCGTCTCTCCGGATCAGACCAGGTTTTTCCCCAAAATGTTCACCAATTATCAAGTAGCCCACATTGTTTTCTGGACACCACCTAGACAGCCAGCGGTTGAATGACAGCATGCGGCTAAACATGTCGTCACTGGTCAGATCGGGGAGGGGACCAGAGAAAATTACGGAGTCCGACATTGTTTTGGCAGATCATCTGCCAAGGAATACCTAAGCCACCTTGCTGCTGATACATGATACGTCTTTTGTTCCAGAAGGATGATGGAAACAGAATGTGGAACAAAAACTGTCAATGGATTATATCAACAATGTCATGTGACGCTAACTCTGCTTTCTCAGCTGCAGCAATAGCGCACAAACAACCAGGCAGCCCTGCTGCAACTGCATCAAGCTTACTGGAATAATAAACCACAGGTCAAAGGTCACCATGGGATTGCAACAACACAGATGACATGAAACCAGATTTTTCATCCACCATTTGAATAAATGGCTTGTCAGAGTTCGTTAAAGCCAATGCAGGCACAGAAGACGGGGCTGTTTATAAATCAATGAAAGCCAGTTCTGCCTCATCTGTCCATTTAATTTTGTCTGCAGCTGCCAGGCTCCACCCATATATTAAACTGGCCAATGGCGCTTCCAGCTCAGAGTAATTCAGAATGTGAGCTCTGCAATAGCCTGTCATACCCAAAAATGACATCATTTGTTTCTTTGTGACAGGTTTTGGGATCTTCCGAACTGATTCAATGCGCTGAGGGGACAGTTTTCTGCTTTTATGTGAGAGAACATGACCAAGAAATGTCACTTCTTCCTGCACAAACTGCATTTCATATTTTGAAACTTTGTGACCCTTTTTATAAAGATGTTGAAGCAGTTTTAGGGTATCTTTCCTACAATGATCCACTGATCCTGCTGATAATAATAAATCATCAACATACTGTGTAAGGACAGTTCCAGGAGACAGAGTCAGATCAGCCAAAGAGTCCTTCAGAGCTGTGTTAAAAATAATTGGACTATCAGTGTAGCCCTGACAAAGACGGGTAATACAATATGGCTTCCCATCAAACTCAAAAGTAAACCAATACTGACTGTCCTTGTTTACAGGGACAGAAAAAATGCATTTGCCAGGTCTATCACTGAAAAATATTTAGTTTCTGGTGGAATTGTGACAAAATCGTAGAAGGGTTCGGTACTGATGGTGCGTGGGTCACAACAGATTGGTTGACAGCCTGAAGGTCCATGACAGATCTCCTTTCGTCCAGTACTCCAGGGGGCCTAATTTTTTTTACAGGGAACAACGGTGTTCTCACAGGTGAATTTGGACAGGGCACAATTACCCCACATTTAAGGAGGGAATCAAAAACAGGACAAATCCCCTCCAAAGCTTCCTTTTTCAATAAGTATTGTTTCTGACATGGCCTGTAGTTTGATTTAGGAATAATAACAACTGGCTCACAATCTGTAATAAGACCCCACATCCTTCCATTCCATATTTTCAGACTTGGCCAATGATACAAGCGGCGCCAAACCAGAAACTTAAATGAAATGCAGCTGTTCAGAGGTCAAAGTCACAGATAAAGCTGCTGTGTGATCATTCCAGTACATGTTCGAGAGGTGCACTCGCTCATTTGTAATTTTGTACCCACTGTCCTCATAATCAAAATCAGGTCCTTCAGATACATTAGAAGTACAATGCAGATCATCTGCATCCATTCTCTCACTGTCAGGTGTCACAGCATTTACTGCCAATGTAACAAAGTGTTGAGGTACAGGACCAACTGGAAGCTTCCACTGATATGCATATAAGGGTTGATCTGGGGCCCAATGTACTGCAGTGTAGTCATAGTCAAAGTCCTTCTGAGTGTGAACTGTCAGTCCATCAGGGTTTGAAATAATAGCAATATTTAATCTGCACATCAAATCTCTACCCATCAAATTTAAAGGACACAAAGGAGACACCAAAAAGAATGTTTTAACTGCACTCCCTCCGGAGTGGAACACTTTAGAGGAACAGAAAAACTTTCCCTAACTGTTTCACCCGAAGCAGAGAAAGAATGAATATAACGACCACTCAGTTTTGGCTGCTCCTTGATACATTTAGCTGATAAAACAGAGTGTGTCGCTCCTGAATCTACAACAAAATAAATTTCATCACCCATCACCATCATAGAAAACATAGGCATTTTTTTAAAAGCAGGGTTCTGTGTATGGAGATATGTGCCTGGTAAAACTACAGAGGCAACTTCTAAGTGTAATATGGCCTCTGTAAGCAACCTATGTGAATCAGTATTTTCATGCAACTGTGTGTGTGTTTGTGAAACCTCACCCTCCTTAAGAGACCCCTCCTCAAGGCGAATGGCAGCCAGATCCAGGGTCCCGTCCCCTAGTCAGTTGCCGCAGGCAGACCGCTTCAGTTTCTCTGGACATTCATTCTTCCAGGGACCCATCTGTCCACAGTTATGGCAAGCATCGGAGCGGGACCATTGTCCCCTTCCCCGACCTCTGCCCCGGCATACCCGGCCTCATCCTCGAGGAAAAGAACCACGTTGATTTGTACTGTAGTACAGGGTCAAGGCAGCGTTATGCAAATCAGTCTCTCTTTTGTTCACTTTTTTTCTTCTTCCTGTCGTTGATAACGTCATCGCTGTGTAAAGCATGTCTTTTCAGCTCCTCAAAACGCACCCCATGTCTCCAACCAACATAAAGAATCTTAGTTTGTGCCGCGATCTCAGGGAGAACTCCTTCCATAATATATCCACACAGCATCTTTTCCCAGGGGCCCAAAACAGTAAAGTTAGCGGGGCGTTCCATACCTGAATGTTTATTGAACGCTTCTTCCATACGGTAAAGAAAATCAGCGACAGTCTCATCAGGACGTTGTTTGACTTGTTGTAGCACGGCAAAATCACTCCTCTGTGGAAATTTTGTGATCAAGTCAGTGCACAAATGTTCCACGGCAGTATACCATGGGCCATTACGATGATTTAATCACCATTTTCACCACCACTTGTCACGACAAGGCACACTGCAGAATCTGGCAATCTCAGACCAACTAAATCTCCAGGTTTGATTTTTGCTGCATGGAGCCGTCGAATTTCTGTGCCAGTAGGTCTCATTTCATGGCATAAAGCTTTAAATTCCGTAGCAAACTTTCTTCTGAATCCTACGGGATCTGGAAGTAACGCAGCGGTGGCTTGGATGTCTGCTGAAGTCCACAGTCGAAACACCAACTGAGCCTCATTCGTTCCGGCTACTTCCAACATTGGGCATTGATACTCTTCTTCCTCTTTTTTATCTTCTCCTCGTTGTCTTCCACTTCATAGCCATGTAAACTCATGAAAACTAACAGGAGAGGAGAGGAAAGGTATTTTCTGGTCCTTTGATGATCCCGGTCGCTGCTCATCTGTAGGCTGGTGCATGATCCCACCTTCCGCTCCACTGGGGCCGCTGTGCTCGGTGAGGTCAGCCTGTACTGTAGGTGGATGTGTGGGTAGACTCACGGGATGATGCTGAAGCGGACTGGCGAGTTGTCTTGGCTGACTTGCGGGCAGATTTACTGGTTGACCTGCTGCTGGAGGAGGACGGGAGTCTAGATCGAGGTCTGCCTTATGGAGGGCCCGCAACTCCGTCTGTAAAGATGGATATGGACAGGAGGGTGAAGCATCACTAGGTCTATATGGGGGTGGAAACGTGGGGTCATCAAAGGCACGACCAGCATTGTCATACCTGTTTCCCACGTCCCCGGGCAAATCTTTTCCCCCTGCCATCTGTTTCAATTCAGACTTTCTTTCCCTAGGCATAGCCTCCGTAATCCATTCATTCTAACACTTTACCCATATTTCTCTCTGATCTAAATCTTGTTTTTTAATCCTTTTTTTATTTTTTATTTTCTCCCAATCTCCATCCATCAACTGTTTTATTTTATTCAACTGATTCAATTCAATTCAATTCAATTCAGTTTATTTATATAGCGCCAATTCACAACACATGTCATCTCAAGGCACTTCACAAAGTGAGGTACATACATTACAGTTAATCCTAACCACTGAACAGTGCAGTCAGATTCAGTTATTTATTCAAATTGGATAAAAAGTTTTTCTATCTAAGGAATACATATTCTGATGTGCAAAGTTGTACATTGCATTTTCTGCATTTGATTAAAACGATCATCTTTTTGTTAAAAACAGGGATCAGGGAGTAAAGAACGTGGACATAGCCAGATATATGTTCCCCGTTCGTGGAACTGATCGAGGGAGCTTTATGTCTGGACAAAGTGTCCATAATCAAAGGTTGTTTTTTTTAATAAGTAAAATTTCCTCTAAATCTGTTTATACAGTGTCACAAAAAATAGTTACATCAATTCGAAAATAATTTACATAATGTAGTTACCATGTCTCCAAGCTCTTGAATTTCCTGTTTAGTTTCTTACTATTGTTTTCTGTACTCTTAGAATCGAGCGTTTGTGGTGGGATGTCAGGAAATGTGTGACATCAAAGTATTATAACAAACTCCATCTAATGGAGATGGATCACCTACTTGATGTATCCTCCTGCGGTGAGGCACAATCTTATGAGATGTTTTTATGAATTATGAATATATTATTTAATATGTAATATTAGGGCTGCACGGTGACGCAGTTGGTAGCACTGTTGCCTTGCAGCAAGAAGGTTCTGGGTTCGATTCCCGGCCGGGGGTCTTTCTGCATGGAGTTTGCATGTTCTCCCTGTGCATGCGTGGGTTCTCACCGGGTACTCCGGCTTCCTCCCACAGTCCAAAGACATGCCTGTTAGGTTAATTGGTCACTCTAAATTGCCCTTAGGTGTATGAATGAGTGTGTGCATGGTTGTTTGTGTGTTGCCCTGCAACGGACTGGCGACCTGTCCAGGGTGTACCCTGCCTCTCGCCCATAGACTGCTGGAGATAGGCACCAGCTCCCCTGCGACCCACTATGGAATAAGCAGTAGAAAATTACTGACTTTCGGTCTGTGTGAATATTAAATTGAAAGCGATGAGCCAAGCTCTGACATTGTTGAACAGCAAAACTCTGTACACACAGAGAAAATACAAGTAATACAAGAATTTATTAACAAAACTAAGTCAACTCAAGTCAAAACATATTTCAATCAACAAACTCTTTACTATGCTAAAACAATCCAACTAAACTACCAAGCAGAATTAAAGAATAGGGAAGACTAATGGGCTGTGTAAAATATAAACAAGTTGATCAAAGATGATTGAAAATCATGACCGAAAGAGTGATGCTACATTACCATGCGATGTTATTTATGTTTGAGAACCAAGGATTATCTTGAAGAATCTGGAAGTGAACTAACTAACTTCTTTATTAAAATAATATTTAAAGGATGATTATTAAGGAAATAGTAAAATAATATTTAAGGAAATATTACTTTGAATAAGAACCAAATCTTTCTGGAGAAATGGGGCTTAATGGTGTTTACTTAGTTTTCAAGTTTAGTAAAATAATATTTAGGAAATATATATTATATTATATTATATTATTATATTGTTTTCTAGATTGAAAACTAACAACCTTTTTGGGTGAATGATCTTAGCAGGCAAGCACATGTTCTTAGCTGTTAGCGGTTAAAGCTAACAAAAGAAGCTTATAGCTTATCATCAGAATCAAACACATACCATTACAACACCATCAATAAAAGGGTTAAAATGCATAAGCGTGGACGGGGCGTTATGGCTGATCCTCTGTGTTTAAAATCACCCTTTAAATAAAGTTTGTCTTAACATGGCTGGGGTCCGAACATTCCCTTCTTTAGTTCCAAAGAATGAGATGAAGTTCACAGTCTTTGGGGCTAACCATCAGTCCTCAGCCATGTGAAAAGAGTCACTGGGTTCCTGTAGGAGTTCAACAGTTCATTTTTGGTTCAGAAGTTAGTGTTTAGACAGGAGTGAGGCAGGTTTGGGAAGAGACTAAAACTAATAAAGTGTTAAAAAAAAAAAAAAAAAGAAAAATCCTAATTTTCACACCATCATAATACTACTTTTAAAACCTTAATAATTTCTCAAGTTCAAAACCATAAGGAAGAAAAAGATTAAAACAGAATATAGGGTGTTGGAAATTATTTCCCTTATTCATAACTTGTTTGATAGATTTTACAGGGTTGATTCTGGACTGCAACGGCTTGCCATGTCTTTCAGGAACGCTGTTACCTCAGTTATAACGCACCTGCAGATCATCTCAAACTCCTCCTTTGTGATGACATCTTTGGAGTGGCTCCACTCTCTATCACCAACCTTACACTTCGATGTTGCACTGTGAAAAGGTGTTTGTCTTTTAACTGGCAGCTTGGGTTTGGCTGTCGCCAGTTACCACCCCCCTGGTTCTGTTGCATCACTTGGGACTGACTTTGCGCTTCTTCTTAGGCCTGTTCTCAGTTTGAATGTTTAACACTCTAACTTTGCCTTTTCCTGCTCTGTCTGAACGGACACGTGTTTCCCACACAAGCTGAGCATATCTACGAATCTCCTGCATGGAGAGATTCTCTGTTATGCAATGCATGGTCACGTCATACTGCACGCTAACGTGGAGGTTGTGAAGAAACAAAGATTTAAAAGTGTGGTCTTCTTCAAGACCTGGAGCATAACATCCCTGAAAATAAGCAGTCTTCAAACGGTGGAAATATTCTCTGGGAGGTTCATCCTCTTTTTGCAAAACTGTCAAAGCATTAATAGTGGCAGTGGCTTCATCTCTGTAAACATAGTACTCCTCTCTAAGAGCCTGGCAGAGAGCTGGATAACTGTCACTAATTTCGGGAGGAAGAGTTTTTATGAACACATGAACACTCTTAGCTGTTGTTTTCCAAATAAGTCTCAGCTTCTCACGAGAAGAAGGAAAACACAAGTCAAGAAGACAACGTTCAACCTCAAGCAGGTAAGCATCAATATTTGACTCCTGAGTACCTGGATCAAAAATTTCTATGTCCTTAGCAAAGGATTCAAGCTGCTTAAAACGGACACCATGCTCCCAAGGTGGACCACGTCCATCTGAGAAGTCAAGCTTGTTAAGTTCATGAAATGGAGGAAGATCATGATCTAACCTCTGGGGATAAAAATGTGTTTTCTCATGATTTAAATGAGAGCTTTCTAATGAATAGACTCGTGCCTGTGGTGGAGGGTCAGGTTGGATTGAGTCACCTGAGAACCATGTGCGTCTCTCCTGGCCCCTAGGGGTCGACACAGAGTCAGAAGGGAGAGGGGTGCAGATCAAGTTGGAAAGCTGCTCCTTCCACCCAATTGGACCACCTGCACATGCTGAGTCCAGCACTCGGTCATCTTGGTGGTTGTTCACTGCAATGTGATTTGGCAAGACACCACTGGAGACCATCTGACTTCCAATACTTCTGTTAAGGTCGGTGGAAGTAAGTTGAACACTTGGACTAAGTTTAGGAAGGGGAGACTCTGTAGGCACTGGATGCCTGTTGTCTGAGTCTGCCTCCTGCTGTGGCTGCTGTGAGTGAAAATGCAAATCAGGTACCTGAGAGGTGGGGTCTGCCCCCCCTTTTGGGATGAAGTTTTCTTGAGCTCATCTGCCTTCAGGTCCTTTAACTTTGCTTCAGCATTCTTGGTCCTCTCCTCCACTTTTGAGAGCTCAAGCTTCACAGCATTCTCTCTTTGAAGGGCCTTCTGATGGTCGGTCTGTAACTGATAAATATCTTTGAGCTTCTAGTTGTGCTTTCTGCTGATACAAAAAGGTAAGCTGACGAAGAACATCTGAAATCAGAGCATCTCTAGTCGGATACTTAATGAAGTTTACCAACTCCTGAATCCTCTCAACACATGCAGCAAGGTCAAACTGATTTAAAGCATCCCGCTCATCTATTCAATTCAATTCAGTTTATTTATATAGCGCCAATTCACAACACGTCATCTCAAGGCACTTCACAAAAGTCAGGTACATGCATTACAATTAATCCGAATCATTGAACAGTGCAGTCAGATTCTGTTATTTATTCAAATTGGATAAAAGTTTGTCTATCTAAGGAAACCCAGCAGATTGCATCCAGTCAGTGACTTGCAGCATTCACTCCTCCCGGATGAACATGAAGAGACAGTGGACAGTCACTGGCGTTGACTTTGCAGCAATCCCTCATACTGAGCATGCATGTAGCGACAGTGGAGAGGAAAAACTCCCTTTTAACAGGAAGAAACCTCCAGCAGAACCAGGCTCAGTGTGAGCGGCCATCTGCCACGACCGACTGGAGGTTAGAGAAAACAGAGCAGAGACACAAAGAGAACAAAGAAGCACTGATCCAGGAGTACTTCCTATGGGAAGGAAAAGGTAAATGTTAATGGATGTAGCTCCTTTAGTCGTTTCACCTAGAAAGAAAGAACAGATAAACTCTGAGCCAGTTTTCAAGTTTAGAGTCTGAAGAGAGCACAGAGAGTTAGTTACAGTAAAAGCTCAGTCAGTAGCTATGTCTAGGAGAGAGAAAGGGTTAAACACTGAAAGACCAGTGGATCATCGGTAGAGGCTGAGCATTAAGTTGTTTCCAGCAGATTTATACTTAAACTTTCATTATTTTATAAATCACAGAGTCTGGAGAAGGAGGCTCTCCTGATGCCTGTGAGGTTCCGGAACCCATGTTTTACCTGTTCAGCGGCACGTCTGCCGACTTGCTTTTCTCCTTTATAAGGTGTAGAAAATTGCAAAAAACCCCCGCAAAACCCTTTGTTTTGCTTATCTTATTGTTACCAATAAAACCCTCCCTGTATACCTTACAGGGTGACCTGGCAATCAGCTGATGTCCTTCCTCTCCCTACTCCGGAACCAAATCAATTAGTTAGGAGATGATGGTTAATGTGTAAAAAAAAATAAAATAAAATAAATAAATATCTATATATATATATATATAGATATATACATATATATATTATATATATATTATATATATATATATATTATATAACATACAGGGGTTGGCCAATGAACTGAAACAGCTGGTTTTAGAACAGAAATAATTTAATTAGTATGCGTGTAGGGCCTCCTTTTGCGAGCCAATACAGCATCAATTTCTCTTGGAATGACATAACAAGTCCTGCACAGTGGTCAGAGGATTTTAAGCCATTCTTCTTGCAGGGATAGTGGCCAGGTCACTACGTGATAGTGGTGGAGGAACAAACGTTTCTGACTCGCTCCCCAAAAACACCCCAAAATGGCTCAATAATATTTAGATCTGGTGACTGTTGCAGGACATGGGAGATGTTCAACTCACTGTCATGTCATCAAAACCAATCTTTCACCAGTCTTGCTGTGTGTATTGGTGCATTGTCATCCTGATACACGGCACCGCCTTCAGGATACCAAGTTTTAAACCATTGGATGCACATGGTCCTCAAAAACTGGTTCGGTAGTCCTTGGGCAGTGACGCGCCCATCTAGCACAAGTATTGGGCCAAGGGAATGATGATATGGCAGCCCAAACCATCACTGATCCATCCCCATGCTTCACTCTGGGGCATGCAACAGTCTGGGTGTACGCTTTTTGGGGCTTATCCACACCGTAACCTCTGGATGTGGGGAAAACAGTAAAGGTGGACTCATCAGAGAACAATACATGTTTACATTGTCCAACGTCCAAGGATTGCGCTCCTTGCACAATTGAAATGACGTTTGGCATTGGCATGAGTGACCAAAGGTTGGCTATAGCAGCCTGGCCGTGTATATTGACCCTGTGGAGCTTGACGGACAGTTCTGGTGGAAAAGAGAGTTGAGGTGCACATTTAATTCTGCCATGATTTGGGCAGCCGTGGTTTTAGTTTTTTGGATACAATACGGGTTAGCACCGAACATCCCTTTGTCAGACAGCTTCTCTTGCGTCCACAGTTAATCCTGTTGGATGTGGTTCGTCCTTCTTGGTGGTATGCTGACATTACCTGGATACCGTGGGTCTTGATACATCCACAAAGACTTGCTGTCTTGTCACAGATGCGCCAGCAAAGACGTGCACCAACAATTTGTCCTTTTTGAACTGTGGTATGTCACCCATAATGTTGTGTGCATTTCAATATTTTGAGCAAAATGTGTTCTTACCCTGACTAATTGAACCCTTCATTACTCTGCTCTTACTGGTGCAATGTGCAATCAGTGAAGGACGGTACGGGCTGGTCCCAAATTTAGACATGAAACCTCCCACGGCTAAAATGACAACTGTTCAGTTTCATTGTCAACCCCTTTATATGTTATATATAATATATATATTTATATAATCAGAGCAACTTCACACCCAGATATATTTATAGACAAATAGTTCAGATCCAATCGGCCAGAAGTGGCAGGCGGGCACGAGAATTCCCCTCCGTAAAATGGAGGTGGACTGAGGACAACGTCTCCAGGCTGGCCAGGCGTCCTTATTTGGGGAGTGGTGGCCTAGTGGTTAGAGCAGGAGGTTTGTGTTCCGGAGGGGACACAGGGTTCGTATCCCACAGATTGCCACTCTGGGTCCCTGAGCAACACCCTTAGCCCCAGAATGCTCCCCGGGCACCGCACAATGGCAGCTCACTGCTCCCCTATAAGGGATGGGTTAAATGCAGAGGACAAATTTCGTTGTAATGTACATGTGCAATGACCAATAAAGATAATTATTATCCCCTCCTGCGTTCCTCTGGCACGTCGGATCCTGTTGTAGTGGAATTTTCTTATCATCGTGAGAGAGACGTCAGCTTGTTAGTAGAGAAGGACCGGACTTTATCTTTAAAAGGTTTATTCAAAGGCAATAAGCGTTTGAAGACTCTGTGTCTGAACAAGTCAGAACATGTATTTATACCAAAAATGACAGTGTTATCTCAATTTCAAAGAGTCTGTGTTTTATGGCCCTAGACCCTCCTCGGGTCAGAGGTAACAAAGTTATTTACGAGCGGTCCATCTGCTCTTCCTGAGACACCATTAAACTTCTGATAATGGCTTTACAGCTTCCTCCTCTAAACACAGATGTTCTGAGGTGAGAGGTAACCTAAAGGTCATACACTTTGGAACACTTTAGAACACTTAATAAAAGAATTTCCATCACACACTCCTCAATGTGTGATGACTTCAGAATGACCTGGTTGATTTGAGCTAAAAACACAATAACTTTACTTTCAGGATATTCAGGAGCCAGATATTGACTGGCAGCTGATTTTGGAGAAGATGTGCATGGAGCAGAGTTGGTTCCTGAATTTGACTGCCAGTAACTGAAGACCAGTTGGTGCAAAGTCAGAAATCATCAATGACAACCAAAATTGGACAGCAGGTGCTTGTACCTCCTGTGTCGTGAATATCTGGCTACTTCAAATGCGTAATTCATAAAATGTTTCAATGTGAATATTTGGTACTTAGTAATCATTTGTAATGCTTTGAAATCACAAAACCCTAAATGTAGTTATTTTGCAAATACACCCACCTCTGCATGCAGTCAGTGATGTCATAGAGGTAACTTTTGGATACCCGGACACGTTTGCTTGTAAATACTTAGGTTAATGTAAGATCTAGGTACAAGTGCACATGTAACAACAATACAACTGCAGAGCAATTCTTTGAAAACTTTTTTTTCTGAAAAAGTTTACACTTTAAATATTTTCCACCCTTTCAAATACAACAACAGGGTTGAAACAATCACAAGCTAGCTTTAGCTGCAAAACAAAACATAACTCAAGCTATGTTTTTAAGTAGTTATTTAGTACCTACTAAATTCATAACCAAACTCTAGTGCAGTACTCAGCTTCTTCTTAAAGTCACTATATGTCTGTAAGTGACATATGGAAATGTCACACTAACCCCACAGGCATTGAGAACTGGGTAACTGATACCATGTTCCCCATAGAGGGAGTTGCAGTTATGCTCAAAATTGATGGTGATTTTGAACATGCTTCGTTATCAGTGGTACGTGACCATGACCTGTGACCCACTGAGCTTCCCTTGCCAGCCATTTCTTCTCCACTTGCAGCAGGTTTTTCTTTAAGTCAGAGACAAAAACAACCCAGGTTTTTCTATAAATACTGATCATACTAATAGCAGTCACCAAACAAAAAATGTCCAAACTGGAATTGTTTGTCACAAATTCTCAAATCTTGTCAGTCTGGCAGAGAACAGGGGTAGCAGACACAAGACCCATCATTATGTGTCAAGTTCCTCCATTAGATGTACCTAAAGGAACTTACGAAAACTGAAACGCTTACCATAAATTCTCTCTGCAGGCAGGTATTCTTACCGGGAGCCAAACACTTGTACATACTCCTCAAAACAGTGAAGTCAAAGCTCTACTTTAATTATTCATGGATTTCTTAATTTTAATGAATGGAAGTGTGAGACTGCTTTCACTCTGTATTCATTTTGCTTTCTCTTAAAGGCTCTAGGCCAATAGAGGAAAGAACTGTAGACTGAACTGATAATCTGTAATATGTACATTATGTCTCTGTCCCCTGTCAACCATTTTTCTTTGAGTTAATGTTGAGATATAATGCTCAAAATAGGCTTAATATGTCATGTCTTATGTCTGCCTTCAAGGTTCAGCAAGTCTTGCAGAAAATGTAGAACTTTTAGTTCTTGCTGACGTCTGGTAGATCCGTCCTCAGTTAAGTTTGGAGAAAGAGAACCAACTATGAAGTCTTCATCCACCTGAATCATGAAAATAAACATTAAAACCAAACTATAAATCCTAAAACAGAAAGAAATAAGAAGCTGCACAAAGTACAAACAAATTACACACTTTATATTTTTATAGATCATAATTTTGCTACAGCATGTTTTGCTGAAATTATCACAAATGTTGAAATGGAGGAAGAAAACAAACAAAATACAGATGTAAAAACAGTCGGATTAAAAGTATGGGATATTTCTTCAATATATTGCTTACTTTTTTAATATTGCCAGGAAGAAAAAGTTCCTGACAGTTTCTCGTGCTGTGCCAAAAACTCAGTTACCCCATACAAATTAAACAATTCAGTTCAATACAGTTTATTTATATAGCGCCAATTCACAACACATGTCGTCTCAAGGCACTTCACAAAAGTCAGGTACATGCATTACAATTAAAAATTAAACCCCTGACAGAGCTGAGTCACAATCGGAATCAACCTCACCACTAAATGCAGAATAATGGCCCTAATAAGCAGTAAGACAAGAATGCTTGCTGAGTGAATTGGATACAATTGAAGCATGTGAAAATGTTACTAATAGTGTTACTAATAGTGTACATACTTTGTGATAGCATTTTTCTTGTCAACAGTTATTGGTCCTTGGTAAACATAAGCAACAATAGCATCTGACAATTCTATCAGCTTTTCATCATCTGCAATAGCACCTAAAAGTGTAAATTCATCATCAATACAGCCCTTCATCAAAAATGTAAAATAATATGGGTAAATATACAATGGGAAAGAAAATGATCGAAAAATGTAGGATTATAAATTGTCATTATTATTATTCCTATTGTTATTATAAAATATTATATAAACTATTTCATGGCATATTCTTTCATATTAGCTTGGCATATTCCAAGCTAATATGAAAATATACTCTAAAGAAAGTCATAATTTTTAATGCAGGGCTGTACTAGGCTGTAGTGACAAGGAAACCAATCTATTTTTTAAACAACCGGGTTGAAAGAAAGGCACAGCTGACCTGCTATATAGAAGTGTCAAACTGGTTGATTATAATACATTAACCTTAGTGTATAATAGTTTGAGTGACACACTGACAGTAATAGTGAAAAAAAGAACATCAGTTGTACCATTTGTACCAGTACCTCAGCCTTCAGGTTTTTCATGTCCTGAGTCGTAACCTCCTCAGGAACACCATCAATGCTCATCTCCCCGTGGCACAAGAAATTGTAGCACCATACTGTAAGGAAATTTAGTACTGGACCTCCCTGCACCAAACTTGTGGCCAGCATCTCCCCACAAGTCCTTTTGTGACAAAAATACAAACTATTAAGAAGTTGATTCAGTACACTTACCCTTGATAAATTGTTTTGCAATGTACTTGAAATTGTAGTCTTGGTAGTCCAAGATAGTGTATTTGGGAATTTTGCCTCTTTCCCCATCTCCTTCAAAATGGCGTGCTTCAGTTCCACACACTATTCTGTATAAAGAAAAAACACTTTCTGACACACACAATATATGACTTATAACAGCACTTTTCTATACTCATCTTTAATTACCTGAAATAGGCTTAGTGGAACACATACCAGTAAGGAACCCTTTTTGTTGAGCACCTTGATCTATCCCATGTTCACGGATAAAGGAAACGCGGAGGAGATTCTTCAATGAGGCCTTTTTTTGTCTGACCCACTGCTTCACCCCCCTTTGAAACTGTACAAAAGACTGTAATTTACTTCTGGCAAGTAGGGAAAGTTAAGAGCGTCATACCTGGAGCAGATAGACGCGTGAGGACCGCTGTCGTTCAAGTTAAAGGCAGAACTTACACTCGTCCAGTTGTTCACCTCATTAAGCTGCCACCCCTACCACAGGACAATGAAGACACCTAGGGGGCAAATTTAAATACCAAATTTGGGGCCGGCTGTACAAAAGACTGTAATTTACTTGTTTTCAGCCCTCTAGTTCAGTGGTTCCATTAAGGTTGTTTTTTTTTCACGTAGTTCTTATTTCTGCCACTAAATGGCTATCAGACCACATTAATGCAGACACTGTAGTTCTGAGCATTACGTTGTTCTGAGAGGGATCAGCATGAAACGGACATTGTTTATTCCAGCCTCTTAACTGTGTGCGTCAATTCAAAGTGAGTAATACTATTTCAATCTGAAAAGACTCACAAAGAAAGGGATGGCAATTACAAAAGTTTTAATGATGAGAAATTACATGGTTATTTCTTTGGCGCTCGGACCTGGGAGGAAGACATGAATCCTGAGAATGACATGAGCTAAGATGATCATTGGTAAGGCTTAGATTTAGAGATGAAGGAGAAAGAAAGCCAGGAATAGATGTGAAGGAAGATGGTGGAGTTGGGGAGGAGGGATGAGCTCAGCTGACAGGCGAGGATGAACACAGCTGAAGGTCCTTTAAAAGCAAGGCGTCGGAAGGTGATTGGATGGAGAATCAGACGGACAGGATGCTGATTGGAAGGTCAGGGAGACGCATAGAAGAGTCATTGGAAGGTGGAGGCGGTGAAAGTGAGTCTTTCATTCTGAATTTTCTTTTAAACGCCATTTGTGCTCTACCCTTGTCTCTTAAAAGCCTTAAAGCTGTATTTTAGAGAGTTTTTCTGTGTAGTTTGGGCAGCTAACTGCTAGCTGCTTAGCATTGGTAATTAAGCTCTGTTTAACTCCATTTGAATCTGTTAATGTTGTTGCTCTCATTTTACTTTTAAAATTACTTATTTGTGCTGTAAGTCTTTATCATTAGACTATTATTGGCAGCTGTGGTTATTATTCATGTGTATTAATGTTGTACATTTTCATAGCTAATTATTAGTTAACTCTTAGTCTTATTTTATCTTTGTTATCTTTGTGAAAGGAGTACTTACAGACTAGTACTAACAAATGCTTATTGGTTTATTTCTCCTTGTAGAAACCACACACACACACACACAAACTGCTGATATCCGTATGGAACAATGTTGATGCCTTATTAAAGATAACTCGAAGATAAATTTTAGACCCGGACATTGTGTTGTGTCATCTCAACTCGCCTGAACATATAAATTGCTGTCCTGGTCCGACACCCTGAAGGGATTTCTAAACCTCCTACTAATAAGTTACAGTCCTATATTACAGAAACAAGTCCTGCCTTGTAACTGTGATGTTAAATGTCACAGAAGTATTCACTCTCTTCACTAGTGCCATCAGGATGTCTGATACATTAAACAGCTATATAAAAGCATTATGTATAAGCCAGGCCCAATTAAAGCCCACAGATGAAGATGTGCATCACTGTCATGATACAAAGTGCTTTCCACTGCATATCTGCTGTAGTGCCCATGGATCTTCTCACAAACAGTGAGACACATCTTCAGCTGTGTTTTTGTAAAATGTGACAACAGGATTTCATATGTGTAAAATATATTGAAAACTCCCTACAAAATAAATTTGAAATTTTGTTACCTCTCCCCACAAACACTTACATGCACACAGATGTCATCCTTAGTAAAAAGCTGACTACACAATGGACAAGCAACCTATAAAAATAAGAAGTCAAAGTTATTGTACAGCAGAGCATCTAAAGTGGCTTTTACCAAGTAATTAATTATTAAAAGTGTAGGTTTTCAAATTAAGTCGACCAAATAATACATTTATAGGCCTGACAGAGCCCAGGCCTGACAGAGCCCAGGGGTCCAAGAACCACCTGTAATTATATCTTCTTCCAATGCCATTTAATGTATACTGTGGTGTGCTTACCTTACTCTCCAAAGCTTCTGGCTGTATTTCTTTGGAGATCTTTCAAAGATGTTTTGATTAAACATAATTCAAGTGTAATGCTCAAATCTCTTTGCAGTTCAGTACTAACAATACAATTTTTTGTAATAAAGAAAGTTTGACTCAATCTTGTTTGTGTATCTCTGATTATCATAACAATCAGGTACAGACAAACTGAGGAAAGTGTGACAACTATTGTTCAAAAGAGCTAAATAAATTATGACGAAGCATTTGCAGATTCAATTATGATGGGAAATTTTTATGGTATGACAGAAATGACCTGTTTTCCCACAACTTCACATAATTACATTGTGCAATTATGATGTTCAATATAATAACAATAATCTAATCTAATCTAATCTACACCTATGTCTGCATCATCCACAAGTGCAATCTGTAAAAGTTGAGAGAAAGAAAAAAAAAGAAACAGAAGTTGTGTATACAGTACTAACGAGGAAAGTGCTAAACATGAATCTCCACCTTACTGTGGTGGAGGTGTTTTAATAATCATAGATGCTATATTGGGTGGGTTTCTCTCTAAGCAGCTCACGCTAAATAATTACAAAAATAGTTTTAGGGGGAAATAAGGTATCTCTAATTGGGCGTTTGTTCAGAGCTAAGGTGTTTTGTACATGTCAAATCAGGAGAAGGCCTATTGGCATACCCAGTACAAACTGTAGAGAATATATTTCTCTGCTGGCCAGGGAGCATCTTGGTATCCTACAAGAGGAACTAGAGGAGGAGTTTTAAGGACATTACATCATAGTTGGATAAGCCTGTAGTGTGTTTTTCCACTTTAATTTTGTGTGTGACTCCAAATCCAGGCCTCCATTGGTTAATAGATTTGATTTCCATTAATGATTTTTGTGTGATTTTGTTGTCAGCACATTCAACTTTGTACAGACCAAAGTATTCAATGAGAATATTTCATTCATTCAGATCTAGTATGTGTTATTTAAGTGTTCCCTTTATTTTTTTGAGCACTGTACATAAAGTAAAAAAATACATGAAGTAAAAAAAAAAACTACGTTACTGACCAGTTGTTGTCTCCATTGTGAGATCAATAAATTCGATCTTATCTTATCTTAATACTTAAATACCCACTCAACCTATAACTTAAGTGTGTCAGACAACTAGCTACAGAACTAACGCGGTAATCTTATCTCAGGCTAAGGCCGGCTCATTAATTAAACAAATCCAACTCTAACCGTTACCTAATAAAATAAATGTAGCCAGTAAAAAAAGGGTTGCAATCAACAACCAACTTTTCTTTTCCTTTCCTTACCTTCTTCTTCGTCGTTTTTTTTCAATGCTTTGAATCCACGTCATGTTTCTTGCTCTTCTTCTTCCCCTATAATGCTTTGTCTTGAGCTGGCTGCAACCGGATATGAGGTGAAAATCCTGCCAATTAGATCAATCAGAAGAGTTTCTGCCCCCAACTGACAAAAACTCCCACTAAACGGAGCGAGAAAGTGTAATTTTTCTGCGAGAGCAAACAGATGGGTGGAGGGGGCATGTTTTACTGCTCGCCGTGCTGCGTCCAAAGGCTCTGGAAGAAAGGTGCACGCCCGCGATCAGAGCTGTACGCTCTCTTGATTAAAAAATTAATCTTAAATCGAATGAGTTAATTTTAGCCAACAGGCTAGTGTTAGCCAACATGGTAATGTTAGCATTTAAGCTAACATTAGCATTTAGGCTAATTTTCACTTCTAAGGCTTAATTAACATATTGAATGGAATGCGTCAATGTTAGCCAACATGCTAGTGTTAGCCCACATGCTAATGTTACCAATTAAGCTAACATTGACATTTAGGGTAATTTTAGCTGACACACACAAATATACTACCGGTCAACAGTTTTACATACAATCTCTCACTAAATGGGTTTATTTTCATGAATACTTAAATTGTACTTTTTTTTTTTTAAACCGTGTCCTATCCGGCAGAGTAGCACTCAGTTGTTATCTGAGTGCCAAGAAAAAGCCCAACAGATTTACTTTCACAAGTGGAGTATGACAGGTAACACTTTAAAGATCTGCTTGATATTAATAAAAGAAACTTTTTTAGAAACTGCTTTGGGATTATTTCAATTGTTAAGGATACGGAGACAGAAACAAAAAGGAAAAGAATAAAAAGCACGACAGAGAGAGAAGTAGGGCAAAGAGGAAAAGGAGAGAAGGAGAGAAGGAGGAAAGAATGGAGGAGAGAAAGAAGGGTGAAGAGAATACAAGAAAGCACACAGCTTGCTTCTACACCTGCAGAAACATTCATATTTTACCAAAGTGCACAGTATTTATGAATGCAAAATGTATTTAGTGGTAAATGTGTCTTAATATAGAACATTTGTGTATCTGTTAACATCTGAATCTAAACACCTGTGGGTCTGAGTGTGAGCGCGCTTCTGGATACAAGATTTCTCCATAAAAATATGCAATAGCAAGTGTGAGGAGCCACAGACTTGCCCCCCTGGACCTGGGACAGATACAGAGGAGATCAGAGCCATAGACATCCAAAGGCCCCCCAGAGCACAGGAACCCCAGGAGAACCGTCGTCGGGGCTACTGCAAAGGGGGAGAGTCCCAGGGGGAACCACCCAGCAGCCACAGTGCAGAAGCCCCAGGGAGCTGTAGCGACTATTCTACAGGCCCCTCTGGCAGCTGTCTTTGCCAGAGCTGCTCCGGTCATGGACCCAGAGACCCAAGATCCCGGGACATATCACTCCACAAGCAGAGGCCTGACAGAGCCCAGGGTTTCAAGAACCACCTTTAATTATATCTTCTTCCATTTCCATCAATTCCTCATACTAATGCCTTCTCCCCTATTTAATGTTCTACAACTGATCTATTTGAATGAGTACTCCCGCTTCCCCATAATGTATTGCGTAAAGTCCCGACATCAAACTGCTTTCTTGTTTTCACGTATATACAGATATTCTACAGCAAGGGTTATAAAAATCAATGATTGTTTAATTTCCCTTTGCTATGTGTTTCTGTGCGTATATGTACTACGTTTGGTTCTTATTACTTACCAATATTTATTAATTTATTTGGTCCACTCTCTATGTAGGTTGAAATGCCCCACCCATTTACCTTTTCCCTGTCCTTATTTCAACCTGAAAGGCCTCACAAATGAGAGAAACGCAGAGATGGCAATTAGAGAAGTTTATTAGCTGATGTTTGTTTTCTTTTGGCGCTCAGCCCCTTTTGGAAGACATGGATGCTGATAATGAAATGATAATGAAATGAGCTTGAATGAACATCTTAGGGGTTAGAATTAGAGAAGTCTTCCCCCCAGGATCCTGATACTGTTGGTGGAGTGGAGGTCTGAGGAGATAAGGGAGTCGGAAGGAGCTTGGAAGCCAGATGGTGGAGATGAGGTGGAGGAGGGTCGAAGCTCAGCTGAAGAGCAGGAGATTCTGTGTATGAAGGTCTTTTAAAGCGAAGCCTTGAGGGATGATTGGCTGAAGAGGAATGCGGACCAGAAGCTGATAGGTTGGAGCAGAGACTGTAGTGGAGTAGTTAGACGGAGCCAGAAGTAGAGGTGAGTTTTTCAAGTTGAATTTTCGTCTAAACTCCATATATGCTTATGTGCATCCCTGTAAATAAATCCCACTGTGGTTTTAACCTTAATCCTGAATGAATACTATATGAGGTTTAATCTCGAGGTTAAATATAATTTTTTGGAATTCTTGTACATCAGTAATGAGGCTTCTTGCATTACTCTGTAAATGGATTAATGACATGAAGAACCACCATCCCATGATTGTGAGTGGTGACATTCCCTATCTTCCACTGCTTTCCCTTGAATTACTAGATATTTCTCAGCAGACTTAACAAATCTTGTTTTTTAGTTTTCTTCTCATTTTGTGCAGAACAGCTTATCACATCTACTATGGAAATTACAAAGATCTTTTTACTTTTAACTGTTATTGTATCTCTTTTCACATTATGACGTCCTTTACATGGCTTCGCTTGTTTTTCAGTTGTTTCTATTTTTTTCCCTGTAAATTTAAAAATCTCCAAGTAAAATGTCCTTGTGAAATCTTTCCTTTTTGTATTTCTGTTGCCCTTTTGTTAATATCACATTCTCTTTAAGCAGAGCTATGTTCTCCTTCACAGTTGCAACACGGTTTAGCTTTACAAACTGCAGCAATGCAACCTTAAATCTGGCCATAAGAACATCTTAGTGGTGGTGAAACATAACTCATATAATCCAAGAAACATTTTGGAGAGTAATCTCTGTTCCTTAAATTTTATCATGACAGATTACAACACATATTCCCCCTTTTCCTGTTGATTTGAAACGTTTCACTACAGATATTTTTGCCTTATCAAGATTTACCTTTATTTCTGCAACTCTCCAAACCATCACTATACCTCTTCTCAACATTTGCGTTTTCAAACATCAAGAAACTACACCTTTTTCCATCTCTCTTGTTCAGTCTTAACAACTTTCGCTGTTAAACACTAAGAACCATTATCATTTTTTGTCTAAATATTTTAGCAATTTCCCCTCACCTAATATTGTGGTCTTTGTTTTTGTTTGGAAACAAACTTTCTTGTTAGTTTTATGATTATTACTTTAAATTCCTCTCTCTGACCTTGTCCACATCCTTGTTTTTGAACTGTTTCGTATGTATTTGATAATTCACTGTGTTTTTGTTGTTTTTTCCTTTTACACTTGCCATTATTTGATTTTACATTTTATTTTATTATCCTGGCCATTCACAGTCCAGCTTTGCAAACCGCAAATTATTGTCCCGAGCTTTTCAGCAAACCTCCTCAAGAGCTACAGAAGCCTGTTAATCACCCGTTCATTTAAGTCAGGTGTGTGGCAGCAGGGCAATACGTAAAACACACAGGGCCATGGTTCATGGGGACAGGATTTGGGACCTCTGCTATAGGGGACTCTTTGGACTTAAACTTATTTTTGGATTTTCCACCTGGTGGGCTGAACCTGTTTACTCTGTCCTACTGCTGTTACTGGAGAAAATATTGACAAACACACAAAAAATGACACACATCTATGTAAAGAGACAAATTGTCCATTCAAATTATCTTACGATTCTCCAATAATGGAGGGGGGCATCCTTCCTGGAGGGGGGTATCGTCCAAGCTTCTGCTACTAACAACTTCATGCTCACCTTCTACTGATGATACACTTGGCCCTGTCTTTCAGTGTTTAACCCCATATAAATAAAACTGAATTAAATTGAATTTCTACACAGGTCTGTCTGCTGTAGTTGCTCCTAGACTGTTCTATATAAACGTGTCTACTGCATACAGGAAAATATTTCCTTAATTGGTCTTTAATATACTGGAAATGTCTTTTAATGTTTAACTGAAAATAATGAATGAGGTATCTTGGTAAACTTGATAAACGCTGCTGGAAAATTTCTTACATACCTGAGGTACATTTACTAGATTTTTATAATGCATTAATGGGACAAACAAAATATAGTTTAGTCAGACTAATGAACTATATAAAGGGATACATAGAAAATTATAGGCCTACCTTAGGTATTTGAAGTTGTTACATTTTAGCATACAAAAGTATGTTAAACATCAGCTTTTTGGGGGTTTAAGTTCAAATAAAATGTACAAAGCATAAATTAGTTGTTCTTAAGTAGCAGCTTTTACTACGTATGCTTAATCTTAAACTGACTCAAAATATACTGATCAGTCTGCAAGTATACCAAGGTAAAAAATATATATACTTAATATATCTTATTTTCTTTGGGGATAATAGTCTATTTTTTTCAAATGCAGCCCAAATCTTTGAGGTCACATTCCTTTTCAAATCCACATGGTGGCAGTGTTGCCTTAACTAGAGTCAAGCAATTCTCCACTCTAGAGTTTATCTTCCAATAACGGTTTGTAATAACAGACAAGAAGCTGCTCAAGCAAAACAGCATTTTAAACGGGTCTCCACTGCATGGTTTGTGTAGTAAACTTTAAAATCTGCCCAGTTCCAAAAATGGACGGCTCAAGGCAGATGAATTTCATTTCAGTAAATAAAAAATGCTCTGCTCTTTGCAAGGTTCTTAAATTCCATAGAAAGGCCCCCCATTAAATATTACATTTTGTACAAAGAATTTACAGGTAAAAACCAAAAATTAAGCAAATTTTACTCACTAAACAAAGTATATCAACTAAACTGTGTTTTCTGAGGAAAAAAATTGGAACACCCTATTTCCAAAGCTGGTTGTATTCTGAGTATTCAACCAAGATGCCGCCGATGATGGCAGCCTCGGAGCTTCGCTCTCTCCTTGTTTTTGATTTTGTGTGCTTATATGTTTTTCGAGCCACAGTACTGTGGTCCGGCCAAAAATTGGTGGTCTCACTCAGTAGAGGGGAACTTCTCAACATAAGGTCCCTTTGGGATTTTTTCACATCTTTCTTTCCATCCGAGGTTTCACTGAGCTTCTGGCAAGCGGAGCGGCAGCACTCCTACGGGGGAAATGCCGGAGGGCGAGGGGGAAAGCGAGCTGGGGGCCCGGTAAAGCTCCGCAAAAGAGGACTTCACCACCACTGCCTTCAATGCATCTGGGCAAATGTCGGCTCTCAAACAACAAGATGGATTGAGCTACTTCTTCTCAAAAACTCGGACCTCCGCAGATCAGCGGTTCTCTGCTTCACCGAGACATGGCTGAGTGACAACATCCCGGACCGGCCCTGCTGATACCCGGACTTCCCCAACTGTTTAAGCGGATCGCAGCGCGGAGCTATCAGGGGAAAAAGGGGGGCGGAATCTGCTTTTATATAGACGAAGCTTGGTGCAGAGACATAAAGTGCTGGGGAAAACATGGTAGTCCAGATCTGGAGTCATTTTCCATAATCTGTAAACCGTTTTACTCACCGAGAGAGTTTTTTCCCGTTCATAATAATCGGCTCATATTTTTCCTCCGCATGGCTGCACTTCTGCCGCGGAAAAAACATCTTGCTGAGCTGATTACAGACGTGGAGAAAAAACACCTGACTCTTTTTATTAAAATGGGAGATTTTAACAGCGCAGATCTCTCTAATGAGCTCCCCCAAAATACAGACAGAATTAAGTGTCCCACCAGAGACAAAAACACACTGGACCACTGTTACACAGCTTTTAAGGGACTCATACCATGCTGTTACCAGGGCTCTCTTTGGGACTTTCGGAACATTGCCTTTTCCACCTCATCCCAACTTTAAGACAGAAACTAAGAGCTTCCAAACCCTGGTTCACACTGTAAAGGTGGACTGAGGAATCGAAGCAGATGCTACAGGCCTGCTTTGAATGCACAGTCTGGACGTTTTTGAAACCTCAGTAACTGATTTAAACGAACTAACTGATGTGGTGACATCATACATCGTTTTTGTGAAACATGTGTGGAACCAAGACCTTCTGCACCTTTGGAACAACAAGCCATGGTTTACTCCACACCTCAGGAATGGCCAGGGGACAAGGAAGAAGCCCAGCAGTGGAGATTGGGGCCGGTACAGGCAGGCCAGGACAGAATTACAAAGGAGATCAAAAGCAGCCAAGAGAAGCTACAGCGAGAAGCTGAAAAAAGCCTTTTCTACTGGTGACACTTCGGCTGTATGGACTGGTCTGAGAAACCTGACTGCCTACAGAAGCCCCACCCCCTTCCTGAACAAAGTCCTCGCCTGGCTAAACCCCTCGAATGGCGTCTACTGCAGACATGACAAGAAGCCATTCACACCTCAAACCAACTCCCCCACATCCCATTCAGGAACACGTTCGACCAGTAAGCAACCAACCCCCCACCCTTCAGATCCTCTGCCTGCACTAAAGATCTCTGAGGATGATGTAAATAGGCTCTTTCAGCGCATGAAAACAAAAAAAAACGGGGGCATGATAACGTCTCCCCATCATGCCTGAAAGCCTGTGCAAATCAACTCGCTCCAATCTTCCCCCGGATCTTCAAAAATCACTGGGGAAGTGTGAAGTCCCCTCCCCTTCAAACGATCCCCATCATCCCAGTGCCCCAAGAACCCACCATCCTAGGATTTTAAATGACTACAGGCCTGTAGCCCTGACGTCTGTGGTCTTAAAACCTTTGAGGGGCTGGTGTTGAAGCACCTGAAAGACATCACAGGGCCCCTACTGGACGCCCTGCAGTTTGTTTTCGAGCAAACAGGTCGGCAGATGATGCTGTTAACTTTGGGTCTACACTTCATCCTGAAAAAAACCTCGACGCCCAGGGACCTACGCCAGGATCCTGTTTGTAGACTTCAGCTGGCCCTTCAACACCATCATACCAGACATCCTCCCCCAAAAGCTCACCCAGCTCAACGTCCTAGCCTCACCTGTCAGTGGATCAACAGCTTCCTGACAGACCAACAGCAGCAGGTAAGACTGGGGGGCATCT